>JAANQP010000359.1:0-232656 GCA_011320165.1 Fusarium protoensiforme | reverse complement strand
CGATGATCTCTCCTTGCTCATAACTCGCAATCTGGTCCCGCCACTCCGGGATGCGGTGTACTAGGCCAAGGACATCCTTCATTAGCTGCTCCCAAACCACGCCGCCTTTCTCAGCATCATGCTGGATCATAAAGATATTTTCAAGGCATCTCTTAAACTCCGAAGGCGGAAGTAGGGCTAGCTCAGTGATTCGGGCAATGACCTCGACCCAATTGCGGATTAATGCGTGTTTGAATGTTGCTTGTAGATATGTGAAGTAGAACCAGTCGCGCGGGTCGCCTGTCCTGAAGAATTTCTCTTCATCGAGAATGGGACATTCAACGTTAAAGTCACACGCTTGCCCCCTTCGATAGTCAAACCACACATTATAGTTAGGTGCCATCCTTTTCGCTTCGAGCATAGGCACAAGCTGATACATTGAGTAGGCCGACCAAATCCTTTCCAATAATCGGTACATGTGCCCCGGGTTCCTTTTGTTCCAGGCGGCTGGCTTTATGGTTTCAATGGGAGGTACGTGTATCTTAAACTCGTCCTCGTCCCACATCCAGAAACAGCCTTGCATCCGTGTAGCCGCGTAAGACTCCTTGCTCAAGGGGAGAAGTTCCCGGGGCTTGCGACTTGGGGCTACCAGCTTGAGGAGCAGAGATTCTTCTAGGACCACGACCAGGGTGGCCATCCTCTTGGTGAGTAGCTCCACATCGTAAAAAATTTTGTCTGGGAAGTTGACTGCGACTTTTACGCGTTGGGAGTCCTCGGCAGTGTTACACCCTTCCAGGCGGTGAAGCTCATCGAGCGCAACCTCAAGCTCGGGCAGCTCAGCCCCTACATCGGCCTGACCAAAGCTGGGACTAATTAATTCGGATTTTGACCATCCCCTCTTGATGCCGTAAGTAGTGAAATGATCAGGACGGATCTGGACGTCTGGCTTGTCCTTGAATCCAATGGCAAGTTTGAAGCAAGGAATTAAATTGGTATCCGGATATGACATGGTTGTTGGTGTAAAGAAAGTTGAGATGTTGAGTGTTGGATGTGTTGGAGTTGTTTGAAGGTAAGTTGTGGTGTTGTTGAGAGTATGGGATTTTGATTGTTGCAGAGTGCGAACTTGTACGGAAGATACGCACATTAATATATCTCACTGCCGCCTCGTGGCTTGGGCTTATGTTACCTGGGACTTCGTCGACGGATCCTTTGTCCAGAATCTGTTTCCTTTGATATCCGCCTTTGATGGGCTGTCGCCGCGAGGAACAGGGCTGATTGATGCAAAGGGACTCGGTACTTAGAGCCGCATCTTGGTGAACACGCCAAGTTTTGCACAAGGAAAGTCTGCCAAGTAAACTACGAACAATAAACAGCAGCCCATACTGAGTCTCTATGGCTGCCGCCATGGAAGCTTATATTAAGGTAACCGTGTTTTACCACATTAGCTTCTAATGTTTGTTCTTTCATATTGTGCCCGACAACTCCTCTTGGAGTCGTCCTTGATATGAACCAAAACATCAAACCATCTGAGACAAAGAAATGGACACCATATTGGGTTTCAAAGAGCCTCGATGCTGCACAAAGGGAGGTGGCTCAAGTGGAACAAGAAAGCCCCTCGAGTTCCTGCCATGCACAGAAAAAGGCGCTATACCATACATTTAGTCTATTATTAGATTTATTCCTTAGGCAGCGTAGCTTATTCTCAACTCATCCACAACAGCCTCAACCATCGACGCTACGTAGTACACATGCCAATATCCGTGCTGAACAACCTGCAGCAAACCTTGAGCCAGGCGGCTGTGCCTCGCCTGCCAAGGCTTCCGGCTTGTCAAAGCTGCACCCAGAAAAAGACAAAGGTACAGCGATATCCGGCTTCTGCCTTTCCGAGACTGATGTTCTGCAGTGTGATAATTCCAGACCAAAATACTCTCTTTGTGCTCGAAATGGTACAGAGTGCGCAATCAAATCGGGCGATGCAAAAGTCTCAAGAGCGTAAGACGCTTGACTACCTTCACTTGCAGAGAGATGTGACTGATCGTCAGCATTAGAGGCTGATTGATGAGTTAGAAAAGAGGGAGCAATCTCTCTCTCTTAAGCTGCGCGACCCAGAAGCGGATCCTGTTGATCCTGTGCAAATGCTCAGCCCCGAAGAGACACAGACTGTCAGGTCGATGGCTGGTTCTTCACCAGTTGCACGAGGAGGGGCAGGCCTTGGGTTGGTGACACTGAAGCCATCGCCCCTTTCTGATAATGCCTAGCATGCGTTTCCTTTGAAGCTTCGTCGCACACCTCTTTGCAGATGCAAACTGGAGGAAATCTCACGCCAATCTACTTCGAACATTGGCAGACGTGCCGGGGGCCGCAGAAGCGTCGATCGCCCCGTGCTCTTTGCCCTCTGCTGTGGAAGCACGACAGCTCTTTGACAAGTAGCAAGTAAACCCGGCACACAAGACAAAAAGGACAGGTTTACTGACTTGCGACTTTGAAACAGCTTGAGCTGGTCACATATTCAGAACCCGTTCCTGCTTCGTCGAGAGATCTGGGCACTATATCACCGTCTATTCACCACCCCCAACGAAACACGCGATGCCACTGACTCGGACCTGTTTCGGGCATTCATGATCTGTGCCATTGCATCGGTACTTCCATATAGGAACGGTCTTCATCACCAGCACCCCGAAGGATACTACCATGCCGCGTTGCAGCATCTGGGACTCGACAAGAGGCGTCGACTCTGTGCAAGATTTGCTGCTCGTGTGCAGGTTTGACATCCACCATCCGATAGGCAGGTCATGACACCATCTTACAGACTATAGGCTTTTGAAGTTCTAATAGTGATCCAGGGACCTCCATCTGGGACGCTGTTCGGCTTTGCGGACGTCATTACATCGAGCTTGGTCTCCATACCGACGCGGGAGACCAACTTGATCTCTTGGAGAAGCAACGAAGGCGACGGGTTTTCTGGCAGTTCTACCTGATTGACAGATACAGCTCGACGACTTTGGACAGCCCATTCTTGATCGATGACCGCGATATCGAGACCAAATTCCCCATTGAAGCCACCGACGAAGAGATCAAGGCCGCAAGCCCAGACTTGCGAGATCTGGATTCGTTTTGCCGCACCCAGAACCGTGCGACGCCAAGCGAAATGACCATCTTCTTTGTCTCGGTGCGGCTGAGGCAGATGTCCTCGCATATACAGACAAAGTTCTCAAGACTCAAGCGGGAGCATAGAGAGTCTTCTCCCTGACACTTGATGGCGGGACACGTCCATGTGGTCTTGAACAAGCTGTTTCAGGAGCTCGACAACTGGCGCAAAAACACGCCAATGATCCAAGATCCATTTTGTCTCTGCGAGACTCAAGAGTGGTATGACCTGCTGCATGCCAGAGAGCGACTCTCGGTCGTACGGAGAGCGATCGATCTCGTTCCAAAGGTGAACGGCTCGCCATCGAAGCAGATCCTGGCCTTGTTCCTTAAATCTACCTTCTAGACGATAGAGCGATACTGCACTCTCTGCCAAATGAGAGACCTCATGACGCACACCCGCAGCTACTTTCACATGCTCTTCACAGCAGGGCTGTCGGTCATGTACTGCATATCTGTGCCGAAAAGCATCGACCGAGAGGATCTGAGAGCGTCCTATAAGGGCTTAATCAGGTGCGAGGAAACCCTGGTCAGCATGGCAAGGCAGCTGCTAGATGCACACAACTATGTCGCCGTTTTCGAGGCCCTTCGGTGTGACATCTCGAGAAAGCTGCGTCCCAGCATGGACATGATCACGGTTGGTAGCGCGGCTGACGGGGAGCTCACGAACCCTCTGTCAAGTCTTGCTCGAGCCGGTACGGCTGCAGAATCAGGATCGGTGTCAGCGAACCTGGGCAACGTGGCATACTTGCCATCCAAGTCCCAGGGTTTCAACCAGACGTCGGATGGCAGGGTGCAGCTCGTAGGCCCGATGGATCAACTCACAGGTGGAATACAGCCTGACGGTGCTAGCTACCAAGACGGATCCTCGACGGTGGACTTGGTGAACTGGGCTCTCCTGAATTACGATCCTTTGTGGAGCATGGGGTCTGCGCTGGGAGAATACGTGTACGGGGATCCGACCAACGCTGGGATCTAGGAGGGTTTTGAGTTGTAGTGCATGTATTTCTTTGTTTTTGACAACCATGACACTTTTTAAAGGGGACATTGGACAAAATGACAGATAATATAGTAATAAACACAATTTGATACGCTATAAGCTGAGTTTTGGTCCTCGGATACTTGTGGTTCTTCTATGGGGACGTTTGTTACGGAGACACCTTGAGTTGGGAGGAGCAAATAACCAAGAGAGACATGATTGAGACATAATGAATGTATGGAAATTTGAATCAAAACTCATTAGATCTATGGTCCAGTACAGTGCCCTCTCCATGTCTCACAACAATCTTTCATGACGTTGCCCTGCTCAAAGCAAACTCCAACAGGTAGGTGGCAGCCGCCATCCCCGTCTGCATCTGAGTCTCTGCAGTAGCAGCTCCGATATGAGGAGTGCTCACAACCCCCAGATCCCACAGCGAGTGATATTCTTCGTGGCTGGGAGGTTCTTGCTCATGGCAGTCCAGGCCAGCGCCCCAGATGAGGCCTTCGGACAAGGCCCGTCTCAAGTCGGCCTCGTTGACGATGGCTCCTCGTGCCGTGTTTATGACGATGGCGGTCCTCTTCATCTTTCGCATCTCGGAGTAGCCAATGAGATTTCTCGTCTGTGGCGTGAGAGGCATGTACACTGTGACAACATCGGACGCCTCCAACACCTCCTCGACCGACTGAGCTCGCCTGTGAGTGATGTCTACCCAGGCATTGGCGGGGAGGAATGGGTCATATGCGATGACATCGGCCTCAAAGGCGCCCCTGAAGATGTTGGCGACACACTTTCCAATGTTGCCCATGCCCAGGATGCCGATGGTCTTGCGATGGAGGATCAGACCAGAGCACTTCTCCTTGGGGACAAGAATGCCCAAAGACTGCTTGGCAATAATGGAACCGACCTGACGTGCGGATGCGGTCGCTAATGTGAGAACTAGCTCCGCCACCGCTCGAGCGTTCACGCCAGGAGTGTTAAAGATCTTGATGCCGCGGGCTGCGCAGGCCTCGGCGTCAATCTTGTCGATGTCAACACCCTGCTTGCCAATGGCGACCAGGTTCGGGCACGACTAAATGTCCTTGGCGGTCAATCTGGAGGATCTGACAAGAAGATAGCGGGTATTTTCCCTCCACTGGCCATGCAGCGGATGGTCGACCGTGATGGTGTTGAAGTTCTCCTGACAGTAGGCAATGACTTGGGGATGGAAGTTGTCTAGCAGGTAGAGGGTAGGCTTCCCAGCCGGGAGGTTGTTGGGGCAGGAATCTGATACAAGACCGGGTCCCATGATGGATAGGGCTTGGTGGGGACAGGTCTGGGTGGATGAAGAGGATGGGTATGTGAGACTGGAGACCTGGAGACTTGGATTTTTATGCATTGCGAATTCAGCCCCGTGAGCGTCCTTTTCCCTGACTGAGGGCGCCGATGCAGCCGTCCCAGCTTCCACACGTTTCCCTGACTCCCAACTGAGGCGGATGGTGGTCTTCCGGGGCATCTCCGAGCATCGGACGGGCCATGTCCGACGAGACATGATGATCACCAGCGGCCCCGCCCCGGTTCTCCCCCGGCTTGTAGTTCTGATCAAGCGGGATCTGAAGGAGCTGCTGAAATGGATATCCGAGGCTCACTAGTTTTGAAGGAGTGACTCAAACTTCCGGCTTTCGCCTGTCATTCTGGCCGCCCCTGTGATGCTATATCAATGTGGGTAAGAAACCACTTCAAGGCCGTCTCGAACATCATCACAGAGAAGATTGTTCAAGCCTTCATCTTTCCAACAGAGTCATCTATCATCCCACTCAATCTTCAAGCATCATGGCCACTGCAATCCCCCACTCAATGCGAGAGAAGCTTCTCTGCAATGAGGTCGCCTACACCATGAGCGTCAAGCTGGTCAAGTCTGTTGAGATCAGAGGCATGGCCAAGACGGCTGGATACGACGGGATCCTGATTGACATGGAGCATTCGCCAGCTCTGCATCGCCGGGTTGTACGCCAGAATCTCGCCCATCGTGCGAGCACCGAGCAAGGATCCCTTCTTCGTGTCAAGGATCCTAGACGGCGGCGCCTTAGGGGTGATTGTGCCACACATCCGCTCCGTGCAGGATGCCAAGGACGTGGTTGACGCCGCCAAGTTCCAACCCTTGGGTCACCGATCCTCGACAAATGGACTCCCTCACCTTCAGTTCCGTTCCTCCCGGCCAAAATCTCCAACCCCGTCACAAACGCCGCCACTCTTGTCATCCCCATGATAGAGACTCTGGAAGCGCTTGAGCTCGTGGACGACATCGCCTCCCTCGAGGGTGTGGACTCTCTAATGATCGGAACCAACGATCTGACGGCCGAGATGGGCATCCCGGGAGACTTTGAGAACCCCCGCGTCACAGAGGCCTATGAGAGGACCATTGCCGGCTGCAACAGGCACGGCAAGTGGGTTTGGATCGGTGGCCTCCATGCTCGTCTTGATCTTGTTGAGAAGTTCTGCAAGATGGGAGCTCGATGGGTCATGGCCGCGACTGATGCTCCCCTACTGCTGGGTGCTGCTTCCAAGAGGGGGTCAGAGATGGATGCTCTGAACGCTTCTATTACCAAGACGGTTGTGAATGGCAAAGCCGATGGCACAGTCAATGGTTCAACTAACGGGACAGCTAATGGGTCTGCGGCTTCAGTAATGAACGGAGTGGCGACAAACTTGGTCAAGGCATAATTTGGACATTGTGTAGCTGTGGAATAGGGGCAACTACGTTGGAGATATCTCATGTCTAGTAGAATTCAAAGCATTGACTGGAAACGGACTTCGATTAAGGTGACACGGCTGAATCACTCACTTTAAGGTCAGGTTTCTTCTTATAGGCAGGTAGTATAACCACCCAGACCCTCTCCGATAAACTTAAGTCCTCTCTATATCCTCACCTCGTTCAACCTAGACCCAACCCCATTCTTACCCACCGACTGAAGGCACGTCTTCGGACTCGGCCCGTGATATCTCTCTTATCGCATATTGCTCCTATAGGCAGATATGGCAACTAATCGGCCCGATGTCTTCGGCGTCATGAACGAATCCACGGCCACCAGCAGAAGCCCGGATCCCTCGCGTCCTACCCCGACCAAGCGGAACGTCATCATCACGGGATGCGGCCTTGTTGTTATCTTAGTTCTGGCAACCAAATGGTACTGCACCAAGAAGAACAAGGCGCTCAAGGAGGCTGAGGAAGCTGCTGGAGGGATGGAGATATGCAAGCGAAGAGGAAAGGCTGGACCGTAGCCTAGCTATGATAGTAGTGTTCTATAATTGTTATCATATGCAGGAGCGCCCCGGACAAGGGAGGTTACTACAGTTAGGATTCAGGTTGTTCTGCGTGGAGGGTTGGGTCGGGCAGAGTCCGAAGGAGGACCACGAGAAAGGAACAGACCAAGCTGAGAACAATGAATAGTCACATTTCCAGTCCAAGTACAATTGACGTGTCATTGAATTTCAAAGAACCTCGGTCCTGAACGACGGCAATCAAAGAGTATCAAGTTACAAACAAACACCTTCACCTGGCCTAGCGATGTAGGATCGGTGCCCCCGGTATCCAATCCTTCTGCCGCTGACAAACCATGATGTCTGCCGAGGCGGTATCGTCGTCGTGTCGAGCGCCGATGGTTCCGTATAAGGTGAAGCCGCAGATCTCGAGCAATTCGAGCAGGGACAGGAGCCTGAGGCTCGTCGTCACCATGCCCTGACCCCCGGGCGTCCACGGGTGACCCGAGAACTTAATCTTGACACGGTCCGCCGTTGCCTCGTGCCTCTGGATCTCGATGCTAAAGGCCTGGAGAAGCCGGGTGACGAGCTCTGGGGGTGGGGAGCCAATGATCTTGAGCTTGTCGCTGCAGTCGAATGAGATGGCTATCCAGTCGCAGGGCGAGGGCGCCGGGTCTTGCTTGCGGAAGACCAGGCTGTCTATGTATCTTGTAAGCCCTGATACTTCAAGTTTGATCACAGCGCAAACCTCTGCTTGATGAGTTCTTGGTAATATCAAAGGCGGACTGGAGCACCCAGCCAATGTCGTGCAAGCACTCGATAATATGCAGCAGCAGGCGTCGAGCATCGTCGTTCCCGTTGGATTTGTAACTCCAGGGAGTTCCATTGAGTTTAATCTCTCTCGATTCACCGTAAGGCCGCACCCTGTCGATACCCTTGGACCAGGTGGTCCTCACCACCTGGTGCACGGCCGATATGTCAGTCTCGCCAAAGTTGATGAGCCTGATACGGTCCGACAGGCGGATATCGACGCATGCGAAGTGGGTTTTGAAGGCTGTAGCGTCATTCTCGACGGATTCTTGGAAGGACGGGGGTGGTGCCTCGTTGGGCGCAGATGGGCCAGCCTCGGACTCGGACTCGAGGGAGGGTCTAGATTCGAGGGCTTTGGATTTTTCAGACATTGCGAAATGTAGACAGATCAACTCTCTTGTCCCATGATTTGGATACGTTGAGTGTTATCAAAACCCAAGGTCTATATTGGATCAGGCTATGCTGATGACAATGTTGACATGGTGGCAAAGCAGATGGGGCTGTGTTGGGGCGAAGTGCACGTGGGCCTGCAGTTGAAGAGACGAGAGGTTCTACAGACAAGGCTGCCCATTTGAGCGAATTGATTACGTGCAAACTATTGGGTCATTACTGTGGAAAATTACAATACCTCTGTAGACTCGGGGTAATCACGTGCAGAGGAGATATCTATATAGGTAGTTGACAAGGTTGGAGATAATGCAACGCCTTTTACCCCCGGCTAGGGATGCACATACATTTTAGTAGGTATGTGGACCCCGTTGGTTGTTGAAGCGTTTGTGAAAGGAGTAGGAAAGATTTTGATGTTGAATATCTTGAAAAGGAGCTTGATCAAGGCGATCTCAGAAGGTGGTTTTTGACTATGTGATGGAGGAAATAAATAGGCACCAAGAACGCATACTAGAGTCTTGGGTGGAAATTGAGGTACAATGTGTGCCAAACCAGACGCGACGAGAGATATTGAGGCTGGATGATATGTATATCACTTGGAAGACAGGACACTTCACTGATGGAATAGCATGGGTGTGAGTATCACGACGTCCCTGGTTACCTAGCTACGGGATGCAGGTTACTAGACTTTATGATCTAGGCGGAACTTGGAAGAGTATTTAATATCTAACCATGTCTTATCATCACAATGTAACCTTTGCTATGTTTTAGCTTAGACTCTTAGCAAGAATAGCTACCATGTCCACTTCATATACCACCTTTAACAAGGCCTAACCGAAGAGGGATAAATACGAGGGTCCAGATTTTGCACCTTGAAACGTAGGCAGAGGAAGAGGAATAATAGAATATCCGAGTCGACGCCTAATATTGCATCTAATATCAGTCTTGCAGGACATCCTAGCTCTGGAACAGCCACCTACAGCCACCACTCTACGCTTCGAGATGCGACACATGGATTGGCCAAGAGCGGAAATTGATTTTTGTATCCTCCATTTTTTTTTGTCGCTTATCTCGAGTCTTGCTGAAAGCTGATGGATGCCCTTTTGCCTCTTCAAACCCTCATGAGACTTGAGGTCAGTCACGGAGTCAGTCACATAACGAGTGTTTCTTCTAAACGAGTCAAGATCCATTGCTGTTGGACTGTGCTGTTGGTCGTATGGCTGCAGATGCATAATCTAGAGCGTTTCACAGAGGTCAACTCCAAACGATGCAACAGGGCTGCATGACGCCGGTAATTGCTCAAAGACGTCTCTTTTTTTTTCTCCTGAGAAGGTCAAGCACCAAGCTGTTGGTTCACAGAAGCAAGTTTGTGTAGATCTACGACCCTGACGCGTAGCCAATGTTGGAGCAGCAAAGCCGGTGAATCAGACGACCCATCTTGCACAGTCGCTGAAGACGAGTGATCGCCAAGGCACGGGCTGGAGGGGCGAAGCGTGCGTCAGTTCCGAATGGTCAAACGAACACAAATGATCCACTGCAGCTTCAGCCTCGGCCAAGATCCTTTGGGGGCACTGACTCGTGGGGTGCGGCAGTGGTTGATGAGCTGACCAACACAAGGTCGTCGTGACGTGACGTGTGTGAGGAATCTGAGGCGGGAGGGCTTGTTTAGCGCTGACCATGGTGCACGTACGCAGGGGCAGGCCATGCAGGTCCTGTTGAAGGCCTCGCATTGTACATGTGCTACTTGACCGGCCGCCGCAAGTATGAGTCGAGGGCGTGTTGTCTGCCCCAGGAAAGGTCTGAGCACTCACACAGCTTTACACTCAAGAATCTATTGTAGACGACACATGCAGAAGGTCCTGGGGTTTTCTTTTCAATCTTGTCACTCTATGTCTGCTGCTTCTGTGTAATTCCAAAGACACAGCTGAAAGAATGATATCGGTGATTCTTTCTAGCGCCAGGGGGAGCCTGCAGAACCCACAAGTGATCGACATGCCCCAGATCCCAGATCCCTACCCAGTGAGAAATACGGCTCGCCATCCGCGGCAACTCGGCGACTCAAAGCCACCCGCTCTTGTCAGTTTTTCTAGCCTCCCAACGGCTCCGGGGGTAAAGAGGATCGTCGTCGCTATGGCCGACCGGGGTAGCATCCTCCAGCATGTGCCCTGTAAGAGGCTCTGTGCATGCTGATCCCTGGGGGACTAGATCTGCCGTGCAAGTCATATATCACCCAGGAGGATGTGAGGGGGGCCGTCTCGCTAATCTATGTTTTTCTTTTTTCTTTTCTTCTTTGTTTAGATGGTGTTAGACTCTCTTTGTTTCTTCGTTGTCGTCAGCGATGGGTTCGACAAAGATCCCGTCTAAACAGCCAGACCTCTGGGCGGCAGAGTTTGTCACTTTTGCGGCAGCAACCATCTTTCTGATACTTCGCCTCGTTAGTCGTAGATTAACGAGGATTCGGCTCTGGTGGGATGACTACTTTGCGTTGATGTGTTATGTGGGTTGCTGTCGTCGCTCCCCGTGAAGCGCTGCTGACTGAATCAAAGACTATGGCACTAGGCTGGCTCGTCATTGTGCCCATCTGTAGGTCCCCAAGATGAAGCGAGATATGAAGGTGCTGACAGGAGTTCTAGGGATCCAGAATGGCTTTGGCCTGCACATCTGGGACATTAAGCACCTGACCAAGGAAAAGGCTCTTTTCCAGACCAAACTCCTCCTCTATATCGCCGAGCTGATGTACGCATCTGCCCTCTTCTTCGCCAAAGCGTCCATCTTGAGTTTCTACTGGCGAATGTTTCGCGTCACAAACATCAAGCTCCCGATCCAGATTCTCTTTACGTGCGCTGTCATCTGGATCATCATCCGAGTCAGTTGGCCAGCCACAAACCTCTGCAGAAGCGACCGAGCTGATTCTTGCAGACCTTCATGGGCATCTTCCATTGCATCCCCGTGCAGACCTTTTGGGATTCCTCTGTCAAGGGGACATGTGCCATTGAGGACTCTAAATTCTTCTTCGGGACCATCCTCGTCCACGTTGTGCTCGATATTTGCATCCTGATTCTACCGATCCTGCAGATCCGCAAACTGCAGCTGCCTGGGCTGCAAAAGCTAGGTGTGATGGTCATGTTTCTGTTTGGTATCATGTAAGTCGAGGATATAACTGTTGGTGGAGGTATCTCGCTGACGAGAACAGTATCTGCGTGGCTGCCATGGTCATTATCGTTGCCTCTACTGAATATGATAATACGTCGGACGATATGACATGGAACCTGTCTACTATTGTCATTTGGGCATCAGTCGAGGTCAACCTTGTTACTGTATCAGGTACGTCTTTCTCCCACTGAATTCCCCCCGAGTAACCGCTTACGATCCTACAGCCTGTCTTCCTACTGTTCGTCCGGCCTGTATCTACCTCTTCACCTGCGCACACCCCATCTCCTCCATCGGCTCGGGATCAAACAGCTATGGACAAGCCTACGGCCGCAGCCAGACCAAAAAGTCGATCCGCCTCTCTACACTACCCAAGGGGAACGAGGACGAGTCGAGCTCAACACACCAACTCGCCGAGACGGAAGGCGGCCGCGGCTCTGTATCAGACTTTGAGAGCCATGCACTGGATAGATATCGTGGAAATACATCTACCATCACTGGGCCGGGTCATGATGGTTCATCGGATGACTTCCCGACTAGTTCTGCTTTTGGTGGCATCATGGTTAAGAACGAGACGACTGTGAGGGTGTCGACGGCCGGCCAGCCGCATTAATGGAAAGCAAGGGGACTGTACACCGAGGTGACAAGTAACAGAATAATAAGTTGGTAGCTCCAATATACCCTTTTTAAGTACGGCATCTCCAATCTGCGAATGTTCTCTTTGACCCAAATGATACATCAATCGAAACCAACAGCTTGAGATACTTCCAACACCACTGATTGACAGACTGCGGCATGAATAATAATTCAAGGGTCATGCTTGCATAATAACGCGCTTAGACACTTCATTTGGTTCATCCTGAACATGATAGGGTCTCAATATGGACCCGTGATGCGGGGGTAATATATCTGACGCCTTGATCGCCCAAGGATGATCCAAGATCCGAGTGTCACAGGTCATGACCAGCTGGACTCTACCCTCTTTACGCAGATCACTGAAACAGGCTGAAGCTTGTTTGACACCCCACTAGTGAAAAAGCTTCATGCAAGACTGCGGGCTTCGCCCTGGAAGAAGGCTGCTTTGAAGATGTATGCGAGCATCCTCTGAGCTGTGATATTGAAAGAATAATGTTGATTAAATCTTTACAAACCCTGAAAAACAGAGACTCGCCGTCTAGTCCAAGTGTATTTTTATGCCTCTCCGCTGTTTATCTTTCGAGTTACCCGATCAACAAATGTCCGAAGCGTCTTTGGAGCATCGTCCACCTCCATCTTGGCTTCGATCATGTTCAAACCCTTCCCCTCCTTCAGTCTAGGATGTTCAAGTACATCTCTCAGTTGACCCCAATTTTCTGCAAGAAAAGTCCTCACGGGGTAGGAAGGATCATGCTTGGGCGCACCAAAGTAGCTTGGGGCCTCTAGAATTCTCCAAGGCTGTATGTCGTTGTAGCTCTCGTTGGGACCGTGGATGATCCTCTCGATCGTGTAGCCGCTGTTGTTGAGAACAAATATGATTACGTCGAGCTTGTTTCTGATAATATCGCTGATTGCTTGTGCCGTCATCTGGAAACTTCCGTCTCCCTCGAATAGAATAGTGCGGCCAGGGCGTCGTGTCCCGTCCTCGAGCATTTCACTCTGTGCGAGAGCTGCTCCCTGGCATGCAGCAAGGGTATATCCGATTGATAGCCATATGGAGGAGTTGATGAAGACTGTGTCTTTGGGAAGGATGAGGCTCTGGCTTCCATGTGTAGCTGTGCCGGTTTCAGCCATGACAATGTCGCCTTCTCTGATAAAGTTGGAGACACGCAGCCAAAAGGAGTATTGATCTATGATACTATCCTCTTCTGGTGTGAGCAGCATCTTTTGCATGGTCTTTAGCGAGATGCATTTCTCCGGGTAGGGCTCTGGGGCAGGGAGTTTGCACGTCTTCAGCTGGGCAACTAGCTTCCTAAGAATAGACTTGACAGGTAGAGCACGATTCCCTCCGAATGGAAGATCCTTGCCACCCATACTGATCGAGTACTTTTCAAAGGTCACCGTAATACGAGGATCCGGTATAGCGGTCGACCCAAGAGTGTTTGCATCAGAGTCCAACGGGCCAAAACGAAGAACCAAGTCCCGAGACTTGGCCCATGCCTGCTGGGCTGGTTCTCCTGCCAACCCGAGGTTGGACCCGTGGAAGTTGGGTAGATTCTCATTGACAAGACCCTTCCCTCCAAGTGTTGTGAGCGTGGGAAATCCAGTCAGCCTGGCCAACTGGTTGACCTCGTCTTTCACCCCGAACCTCCCAGCAAACGCGTCAACAAGGATCATTGGCTTTTTGCTGCTTTGGATTCGAGTTGCAAGTCGGTGAACGAGATCATACTCGAGAGATTCATCCATCCTGGGCATAGAAAGAGTGATTGGAGATGCAGGTGCCAGAACTTTGACTTTGACCATGTCGCAAGGTATCTGGATGTAGACTGGTCTGCTCTGTCGAAGGCATTCTTTGAGGGTCGCGTCGATCATCCGAGGAGCGGATGAAGCATCCGTAAGGTTTGCCTGAGCAACTGTGACCGTCTTGTACATGTCGGCAAAGATTCTAAAGTTGCCGTCGCCCAGCGAATGGTGCAGACAAGCTCCAGCCTCCTGGGCGGCAAGCGAGGGCGTTCCAACAATGTGCACTACTGGAACTCTCTCAGAGTAAGCTCCCGCGATGGCATTGATGGCTGAAAGTTCTCCCACGCCGAAGGACGTGATGAGAGCGCCAATGCCTTTAACTCTGGCGTAGCCGTCGGCCGCGTAGCCAGCGTTTAGCTCGTTGGCGTTGCCGACCCAGTGGATGCCGGTTGACTTGAGATAGTCTAGGACGGTGAGGTTGTAATCCCCAGGGACGCCGTGGATGGAGCCGAGGCCGAGTTGAGCAAGTCGTATCCAGAGATACTCTGCTAGATCAACCTGAGGTGCCATTGTTGGTTGATGTGTTGGATTCTAGACTCAAAGGTAGAGATTGAGGAAAATAAGTGCCAATTGATGATTTACGATCACGAGAACATGTAATTGCAAAGAGATCAAGTGTCACGATTCAAGCCACCGTTTCCATCACTCACTCAGAGCCGCCCTTTACAAGCTCTTTAATACCGAGCCAAGGACCCAAGTAAAAGCCCCCACTCCCCTTATCAGCAATGAGGCCATCACGTTATCCTTGCCGTATAACCTGATAGATACTCGGCAAGCGACGGAATTGAGCGGCAAAAGAGTTCCACAATTAGCG
This sequence comes from Fusarium protoensiforme, assembly GCA_011320165.1. Classification (NCBI taxonomy): domain Eukaryota; kingdom Fungi; phylum Ascomycota; class Sordariomycetes; order Hypocreales; family Nectriaceae; genus Fusarium; species Fusarium protoensiforme. The sequence goes on along the minus strand of JAANQP010000359.1, from coordinate 217,711 downwards.
GAAAGGTCAGCGGGAGTTTGAACAACGAGGCACGAGGCTCTGCGGATGAAGAGATTTGGGCAAGGGCGGACCGAATAGGGGGGCCCTTGGCAGAATCAACGTGTCTCGGGACCGGCCGAAAGAGGCAGTTGTCTTTGTTGAGATCGGGAATGGCCCCTGTTGGTCGAGTCAGTCTGGTCTTTTATCAAGATGGTTGGATTGTTGGTTGAGTCATGGTGATTTGGTAAAGATGAGAAATACGGGCAAAGGCTGACTGATCCATTGCGTGATTGTTTTGGCCTCCTTCACATCAATCTCCCTCAATTCAAAGACATGGCAGAATTTGTGCTGTCAAGACGCATCGGCACGTGGCGCCTGTTGAGATTCCCGCCCCTGATGCTCCTCCACGTTCAGAGAGGCATAGCTCTTGACAAGGTTCTTCAAAATATGGGCATCCACATCTTCCTGCTTTTTGACCACGCTCACAGGCCAGTGGCTCCTCACAGGCTGCATGACGTTCTGCTCGTTGACCGCCTCTTGTTCCTCCAGGCTCATGGTGCCTCTCAGCAGAGCAAGTTCTTGTGGCCTCATGCGGCCTCGGATGACGCGGAATAGTGCTTCCGCCAAGTAATGATTCCGACGTTGACTGTATAGACCCTGTGCGATCAAAATGAGGGTTGACCGCAGGATTTCAAGCTCGGCAGCGGGTGTTTGTTCGGTGATGGCATCGATGCAGTCGTAGCCGGTGAGCATGAGGGGAATGACGACGAAGAGGTCCATGGCTTCGAATCCGTGCCGGAGATAGTATAGCCTGACAAGAGTCTGGAGTTGCTTCTTAGCATCGGCAACGATTTTCTGCGGAGAAGGGTCCTGGGTTGTATTGGCATCACACAGCGGCTCGTAGAGGGTAAGCATGAGGTGGTGATAGTAAATGCTGTCAAGTATCAGCAATGCCGATTCAACGGTCCTATAGTCAGGCAATGAACTTGGATCCAAGGTACTTACTGGAGCTGGAGGTGGCCGGGAAGAACGATGGTTCTTGCCTGGAGGGGTCCTGGTAGGCTTCTGTACCAGGCCTGGAGTCGCCCACGAAACGCATGAGCTTGGTCAAGAGTTATTCTGGAGCCTTCTGAGTAGGCTGCATCGCAAATCTCATTCATGATGATCCTAAAATGGCATCTTGCTCGGAAGATGTGGGCAAAGTAGGATGGCGAGGGGGCATGGTTCAGCGGATACTTTATCCATATCTCGCCGTACCATTGCGAATTCCTTGTTGAATGTGGCAGTGCCCACTCTGGGGGCTTCTTGAGCAATGGCGGGAGCATGAAGGAGAAGGCGACGAGACTAAGAGGGTTAACACGTATGCAAACTCTATAGTTGGCGCACTCACGTTTCCCAGATGTACAAAGCCCACGCCGTGTATGCTCTGCCGTTCTGTATTCTTTGACTCCGTACATCCATCACGTCAAAGATGCGAAGCTCATGGGCCAACTCGACAGCCCGCACCCTGTACGGCTGCCCAATCTCATCCAAGCCGCACAAGTTGTGAAAGACGCTGAAGAGAATGCCGGCCTGTATTGTAGTGATGGACGGCTCCGCAGATTCAAGCTCCCAGAGCCGCTTTGCTTCTGCGAGGAAGCGGTACACAAGAGTGTTGGGGTTCCAATACTCAGCACGGTTCGAGAAGCCCGGGTAGCAGACCTATGACCAGATCAGATGGGTCAACAACAATGCTGAGGAGATCATACACAGGCGTAAGCAAGGACAATGTTGACGAGAAGAGATGAGCAAAAGTCTATTCGCTCCGCAGCCATGTCTTCCAGGAACAAGTCCTTCTGGAATGCCGCCGTGAATTGGTATTCGCAGCGAAATAGCACACTGAGAAGATGCCTCATGAGCGCGTCATCATTGCACACTGGAGTCCACAAGGACGGCTTGACGTTAGAGAGTAGAGGTTCAACAACCTGTGCTGCATGAAAAGGTTTCAGATAAAGACTCCGTTGCTCCTCAGAGCCCATGAAGGCTGTAAACTGGGATGCGGCATGCTCCGGTTCTTGACCTGTCGAGTAGAGCGAATCCGCCTCGTAAATCAGTGACTTCATATACGGGTTGTCTCGGGCATAATCTTCAGGCATTTCAGCTCTGTATGGGAACTCGTATCGGAGTCGAGTCTCGGGGACGAGGGCCATTTGGAGCAAAAGATCACCGGCCTTGACCTGGTTCAGAACAGTCTCGACGTCGATGCCAGATCTGATTTTATTCAAGACATCTTGAGCATCTCGATCGGGCAAGGTCCTGAGAAGCTCGAGAATCTCCTCGTGGACTGTTGCTCGGCCTTTCAGGTCGTGGTGGTTCCGGTTGAAGGCCTGTATTCGTGATTCTCCCGGCCGCGTTATGTACTGGCACGAAATGCCCTTCTTAACACAGCGACGACATGCCGGTCTCTCGCCTGAGCACTGCAAGACAAGGTTAGCCTTCGCATCGCGTATCAACGAACAGTCGAACCACCTTGGCCTTGTGTCTCCGACACGCGTTGCAGGCGGCTACCACGGGATTCAGCCGCGGCCTCGGCTGTGAAGTGCCAGCCGTGGAGGACCCTGGCCTAATAGCCTGGGACGGCATCAGACGGCGCAGAGGCCTATCTGTACCAGATGGGGTCTGTTCAGACATGTGGGATTGTATGCTGATCTAGAGGAGGGGGTCTGTCGCGTCGTTTGTGGACGAATGAGGCGCGTTGTTGAAGGGAGACAATTAAGTGAGAATGACGTCATTGTCCTTAACAGGATGGGTATGTCGGCTGGGACTCGAGAGAGGCCAGGACCAGCAAACAAAGGCCTACAGATGTCGAGAAAAAACAAGCGCTTCGACCAAATGCTATCGATGCTGTATTTAATGGAATTTCCATGACATGACTGACTTGGTGCGTGGTATTGGCATCCCTTGCATCACGAGACCGGTCGATGTGTTGGAGGCGTTCCACCACCAATAGCCTGTTGACAAATCAGCCGGAGATATGTCCGTTGCCGCCTCGATGTGCCCGACCCCGCGATTAAAGCGACCTGTCGGTTATTGATAGAGCCGCCTATGAGGTCGTTTGCTTCAACCATCCAAGAACGGGCTGCCAGTGTGTAGACACCAAGTAGTTGGGGGTGACGGCACTCATCTGGTTAGCCACAGCCGGGTAGATTATAAACATAATAACTACACCATCTACATATCCTACCTGCGAGAAGAGAATATTTACCGAGAAAGTGTCACATGGTGAGCTTCATCTCAGACTGTGTTGGCCGTTGGCTTTCATCCATGTCAGAGAACCCCTACCCTGGAGGAGCTGCGAAAAACACGCCAAATTAAGAACAAGAAGGTAATCCTACAATAAATGAAAAGGGGAGGTCTGGTAATAAACAATTTTGAAAACTGGTCTCAATAAACCCGTTGGCTAGAGCTCGCTCGCATTCACTCCTGGACCCTCATGCTCTCATCAAGTTAGTTCAACCCCAATGCGAGTTATGAGACCCCGTGAGCGCGTAATAATGTGACCATGATTCCGCTACACCCATATAATTGCACATGTCTTTGCATAGGACGGCACCGTAGGGGTATTCGGACCTGCGAACACTGACTGCTCTTGGCTACCAGTCTAGGTGAGCTGCTTAAAACTCGCCAGAGCTGATCGTCTGGGACTCAAGGGTTCATTTGGCGGGTTGGTACTATTCCAAAATTATGACGAAGAGCTCAAGGGCTTACTCTCTGGGCTCTCAAGTCAGGGCGACTGGCGTCTCTAACCTGGGCGAGATACTCTGCGGCCTGCTTGGCAACACGATCCCTCTTCGACTCTCTAAGCGAAAGCGTGAGCTTTTTCGTTCTCACCTCATCATTCTAATTTTAGAGTAGTGGCTTCTTAGAAGCGTAAGAGACAACTAGCTCGTTCTTTACCTAGTCAATGTTGTAACCCTGTCAGACTAGGAACTTGAGAAGACCACCTATCGCCGGCGCCGATACTGACGCCCAATCGAGCACCCTTGCAGGGGCCATTTATGTGGAAGTTAGCTTTGGGCATTGATGGCAAAGACTTGTCAAGATGGAAATTGGAATTAATAATGAACAATCCGTCAAAAGATGCTTCAACAGGTGGACATTCTAACTCTTTGAGTTATCCAAGGCTCCGAGCGAAACTGAGAGAGTTGCCTCAATCCTTGTTATCACTGACAGCAAGAGTCCAAATTATCTTTGTCAAGTGTCTGTTTGAGTCGGTAGTGAGACGGCGGCAATGGGAAAACGGGCCGATGCTGGCTATTCTCCGCCCGTTTCACTTGACTCCATTTAATGGATACCGTTGACGATGGCGTCAACGTTGGGTAAGTGGACGATGATGGATGCATCTTATTGCACCGAGTAGCGCCATGGGACTTGTAGATGCTCCCGGCGTTTATTAGCCGCAGCACAAGGATGCGCTTTGGGGCTGAGACTAGAGAGTGAAGCGCTCAAGATCCTTCAAGTACTCGGCAAAGGGTACTTTGTCCTATCATTGTTTGACACACCGCCCATGTCGGCAGTGGACGACTTGGTATGTTTCTTGGGACAACTATCACTGGAGCCGCCAGCTATAAATCCTTCGGCAACTGAGCACAAAGGCGTGTCTGGGGCGCAGCGAGGCTGTGTGAGGTTCGGGATGAAAACTCCCGTTTAGTCTTAGACATGTCTGCGAATTGAATGAGATGGCCAGACCTCGGAACCCTCTGCAGGCAAAGACACGGGAGAGTCGGCCGTCGCGGTTGACCAGATCAATTCACATGTCTAGACTTGCCTTGACAGTTGTAGATCTTGTTCATGTTTCTGGTTAAAATGAAGATTTCGACGTGCCATTCGTGTAGACATCACCGCGATGCGACCTGCAAAGGCGGCCGAAATCCACAATGAATTGAATGTTCATGCAAGAACCCCGCCAAAGGTTTGTCAGAAACCGGGTGCATGCATAAGGGTCTTTTGATGCAGCTATCAGGCTATCCTTGCCTTGCCTTGCCTTGCCATGCCTGTAAGCCTTGCTTTGGGGCCAGATGCAGGCTGACTGTAGCAGTGAATGTGGCAGCAGCAGGCTGTGCTTAGTTAATGCCGTCAGTCTCACCGTCAAAGATAGCAGGAAATCCTTTGCTGTAACCGAGCTTATTCGCTGCCATTTACGGGCGGGTGTTGGCGGTGTGAGATGAGGGCTGAGTGTTTATGCAAATGCACAAAACTCGAAACAATTACCCACGGTGAAACGTTGACAACTCATGAAAAGGAAGGCCTCAGCCTTTTGACCGTCAATGCATGCATAAAAGCTCCTGCTATAAAGGTGCTTGAGCGTCTGGGCGTTGATGCAGGGCTTGAGCGGGGTGCAGTGCGTGCAGCGCATGGGGTCAGCTGAGCCCCCCAGGTGCAAAAGTACGGCCGGGAGTTTTCCATGACAGGGTCTGGACGGTCTGAGGAGACACTGTGGATGAGCTCAGAGGCTCGAGATCAATGACACAAAGGTCAGTTGACTAGCGGACAATAGCGAGGGGATGTGCGGGATCAACAGGAGCCCCGAAACAAACCGCTGGTGGACCGCTCGCTGATCGGTTGTCAACCCGCGGGTCTTTGCTCTGCAGGTGACAGGCAGGGTGCTCGCTGCAAAGAAAAGAGTGAGTGCGGGAGAAGAGATAAGACCAGACGAGACAAACAGTCAGCTGGCCATCTTGGCGTTGGTTGACAATGGATGGCTTGGATGGCCGACACAGCCGAGCAACAGCTGAGGGTTAATAGCTCATGAAACCTTGTGAGGTTGGGAACCCTACCTACTCCGTACCTAGACGAGAGAGAGCAAGGGTAGGTCGGGTTCGTTATATGGGTGATCGCCGACTGACCCTCTTTGTTCCCCTCTCTGGTGACCTGACGTCAGATTCTAGGAACTCAATTCTCGCTGACGTTTTCTTCTCCTTCCGGTCCCTGCCCATCCATCGTAAAGAGGGCGGGCTAGCAGAGGGGGACCGAGTTCTAGGCCCGCTCGTATTGTCGTTCGTAGCCTCAGCTAGCCACCACCACCACCACTGATCGGATCTAGGGAGCCGCCCGCCCCCCTCCCCAGCCACAGCTAGAGTTTGGGACTAGGGGAGCTATTCTCCGTCTGCGGGTTTGCCGTAGCAACTGCACTGCACACCAGTCTCACATGATTGCGCGTTCTCTGCCCCCAGTCCATTACCCGTCCTCTCTGAACCGATAGCCGGGGTGTGTCTGTGGACCAACACCTCATGTCCCATGCTCGATTGGACCGTCGCAGAGAGGGGACCGACAGGGGTCAGCCAGAGCCAAGCAATGGCCGGTGGGGATCCATTCCTCGTTTGGGCGTCCGTGGCTTGGAGACAGGGCAACCCGGGGTTGTCTAGTCGACGCACGCGCAGGGAATACGAGCGGCTAGGACCCATCGCCTGATGGATATAAACCGAGGCTGTGAAGAGGCTAGAACATCTCCAACCAACCTCTTCCTCACTACAAAAAAGGCGATTGGCCTCCGGTTCCTGCAAGATCTTGCTTCTCCAAGTGCGTTCTCCCTCGCATCCCTCTTAAACTGACGTCCATCAAACGCAAGCCACTGCGTGACATTACTGACCCTTGATCTAACCCCCCGCTGTACCATCGTTCCACGACGCAACCAACCGCACGCAACGCCCCCAATGTTCTCCAAAGTTCTCTCCGTGGCTGCCCTAGCCCTTGCCGCACCGGCCCTGGTGTCGGCCCAGACCTCGACCACCTGCAACCCTCTGCTAGCCAGTGAGTTTCACAGCCAATCTGATTGAGGTTATCTTGTGCTGACATGTCCCAGCCTGCCCTGCCGACCCAGCCTTTGGTAAGGACACAGTCCACTGCGACTTTACCAAGGGAGAATGCCCTGCCTTTTCCAACATCGGTGGCACTGCCATCGAGTATGGCGAGAAGGGTGGTGTCTTCACAATTGCCTCGCTCGGTGTCGCTCCCACAATCGCGACGGGCAAGTACATCTTCTTCGGCCGCGTTGATGTTGAGGTCCAAGCCGCTCCCGGTGTGGGCATCATCACGAGCGCCGTGCTTCAGTCTGATAACCTTGACGAGGTATGTTCTTCCCCTCTTCCCATACACGCAATTCATACTAACATCTGCAGATTGATTGGGAATGGATTGGTGGTGACAATGCCCAAGTTCAGTCCAACTACTTCAGCAAGGGAGACATCAGCACCTACGACCGTGGTGCTTTCCACCCCGTGGCCAACCCCACGGGTCAGTTCCACGTCTACTCCATCGAGTGGACGCCCACCTTTGTCAACTGGATCATCGACGGCACCGTGGTGCGCACCCTCACCTACGCCGACGCCAAGGGCGGCTCGGCCTTCCCCCAGACCCCTATGCAGATCAAGCTGGGCACCTGGGTGGCCGGCCGTCCCGACGCCGAGGAGGGCACCATCATCTGGGCCGGCGGTATGGCCGACTTCTCCCAGGGTCCCTTCAGCGCTTACTACAAGAGCATCTCCATCGTCGACTACGCCGGCGGTGATGCTCCCACGACCAAGAGCGTGAGGGAGTACATCTACGGTGACCAGACTGGCAGCTACCAGAGCATCCGAACTGCTTAAAATGGAAATGAAATTTAATGAAAGAGATGGATGATTTTAATGATTTCGGTAATGAAAGAGGAGGACAATTAATGAGGTTGGCATGGCATTTGTTTGGCATTAGACTATGAACATCAATCAATATATATGACCCAATTCATAAATGAATCTGATACCATGGCGTGCGACGTGAAAGTTGTTCTGTTTCAAAGGTCTGGGACAAATGTGGCATGGTAATACAACCTTTGACCGCTCAGAGATTCACTGATGATCATCGCAGGCGGAGGATTGAGTTGTCTTGGTTCACTGACGAGTGAGACCTTGTCTCGAGCATGGCTGGAACACACTTCCGTCTTGTGAGACCAAGATAGGAATATCATGGTTTTAATTGCTTATCCACATGGGTCAGTCACGAGTGAGACGTTACGACAAGGTGCGTCCTTCTGTATCATCTCTCGCACTCCTCCCTAATCTAGGTATGGTAGGCACGCCGGATAACCAGTGAGAGATGGGCTTCTCGTTTCAATACACTATGATGAGTCACATGGTGTTGGTCCGGTAAACTTATACTCATCCATAGAACGAAAGAAACTATCTCTGTCTATCCCTGTGCCGTTTCGTGATGTAGCACTCGGATGGCGGTAGAGCCAGTGACTTGGCTTTGGCAACTTGTCTATGAAAGTCCAGCTATTAGACCAACGCAGAGGCAATGGATGTCATAGGGATGTACATCCAGTCTAACAAGCCTGCCCAAATACCGACGCAACTAACTCCCTTGGTTGACACCAAACCCTCGCCTCTAAACCGCATTGTCCACCCCAACATCCGCCCTCATCACCGCCGCCGGGCTCTTCTTCACTGTTTCTCCTCGAGTATCATCAAACCAATACCTGTGCACAACCTCGAAACCAGACTTTTCATACGATTTCATAGCAGGTACGTTGTCATTATCCAAGATAAGCACCAACGTCACCTTGGCCCCGTTGCTCTCCTTCAACGCGAGCTGTTTGGCAAATTCGATGATCTTGTACGAGAGACCTTTTCGTCTCTCCGACGGTACGACGTACATGGCGTTCAGAACGTAGGTATAGTCGACACCAGGAGCGGGAGGACCGAAACTGACTGTGTCTGGCTGTAGATGCATCTTGTCCTCGTAGGCTTTTGCGGCCGTCTTGGCCTCGAGGGGTCCAACCAAGGTGAGAGCTGCGAGCCACGGCGAGCTGAGCATGAGCGAGACGTCATCTGTGGTCTCGGCCTCGGCGTTAGGCTCTGAGACAAGGACGGTGTTGAGGGCTACCGGGTTGTTCAGTCGGGACGCCCATATCTCGTCTGAAAAAGCAACTTCGCGGGCATAGCTTGAGCCAAAGCTTTCGGGGGAAAGCTGAAGAGAAAGAAGACGGAACTCCTTGTAGCGAGCGATGAGTTGATCCCATCGCGTTGGGTCGGACAACGACTTGGGCAAGGCGACAGCTCTGGTGGCCATGTTTGCTAGTAAGTGAGCAATTGAGTTTGGAGGCCTGAAACTGGTGTTTTCGTGTTAAACGAGAAGACGTAGGCTACAGAGGGAGAAATCAGGCGATTGATTTCTTATGAGAGCGTGTGGTGAGATGTCGGTGCCTGTGCAGCTCTGAGTCACTTCGAGCTGCCGAAAAGAGCAACGATCAAGCACGCCATGAGTGTCGGTCTTAGTCAGACGCTTAACGATAGGTAGCCAATGTGATCTGGTTAGGGTAAGGCCGCTTCTTGATTTATCACTTATGGATATCTTTTTAGATGCTAGGATAGTCCCTCTAATGATGGATTGAGCATGTGTTGCTAGTTGGGATAAAGATGTGGATGGAGTCAAATACGGGATGCAATTTGGACCATTTCCGTCATAGTTCAGTCTACTGACAACTGAAAAGAAGAAGTCAAAATCCAGCAATTAAAAACCAACGAATTCGCCTCTTGTCGAGGTTGATAGCATGATCAAGATGATCAGCACCAAGCCTCAACTACTGGGAAGTGGTCTCAGCCTTCAACGCTCCCTGTCCAATTTCTATCAGCTCCTGGTTCACAAAGGTGTCCTTTTCGAAGCCATTCACAGCCTTTTCCAACAGGGCTGCCGCCATCTCATCTCGCTGAATAGTCGGGAGGCCGATGAGAACTCGAGCAACGCCTTGAACACCCTTGACTAATAGGCTGGTGTTTGCTGTGTTGATCAGTCCTGGCTTGAACACGCAGGCTTTGAAAGCGCCGTTGGACTTTTGCGCGCGCTCGAGGACTTGTGCTTCAACTTGGCCCTGCTATGAGTTAGACGCATCAAGTTGGAACATTGTTCGCGATATGACGTACCCTCATCACGGAGTAGTCGCCCAGAATCCAGGGCTTCTTGGTCGGGTCTCGTTCTGCATTGGAACCACTGACATAGACGAAGCGAAAAGGATCAGTTTTTTCCTTGCGTGTGAGACTCGTAAATACGTCGACTGCCGCTAGAGGAAAGTCATGGCAGATCTTGCGGACTTCATCTTGGGGAAACGTCTTGGATTTGGCTGGCGTGATGGCAATGAGCCTACGACATGGTCAGCCTCCAAGTTGCACGGCTTTGCAGAGGCCAGACAAACCAAATACAAGCATCCGCGTCCGAGATTTCTGCTCGCACATTCTCTGGGTAGTTGATAAAGTCATCACAGGCAACTGATTTCAACTTGGAAGCGTCGGCTTGCGACCCCGAGCCTTCCGGGATGGCGGTTTGACGGCGCGCTAGGGCGACGATGGACGTGATCTTTGGATGGGAAAGCGCCTGACGGACAACTTCTGTACCCAGGAAACCGGTCGCGCCGGCTACGACGAGCTTCATGATGGTAGTCTTTGCTGGCCTTGGTGTTGTGCGGGGTTGAGACGGAGTGTCTTGGATGAGAATAGAATGCTGACGTCGCCCCTCTACGGTAGTCTTTTAAACCAATCCTTCGATAAGCCACTTACGAACATGGTTCTATGGCGCGCGTAAGCTTCTAAACAACAAGGGTCAACCTCGAAACAGAGCCATGATGCGCTGTAGTAGCATTATTAAACATAGCCTAGCCACGCTAGGTAGACCAGAGGGCCGAGTTTAGTTATAAAATAACCCAATCAAATATGAAGAAGCATGCCTTCTACCGGCCCTTGCGCAATCGCGTCCATTTCATCCCTCTCCGCATCATCGACGATTATTATTGACAGGTCATTCATCGCAGCTGCCCACTCGTTGACCAGTCTGTTTACCTCGCCAAGGATCGCAGTGCTGTGAAGCTTGAGCCTCTTCTACTCCGCTGGTGTGATCTCCGGAGCATCGACCTCAGCCGCCGCATCATTAGGTCTTGATCGAAAACCTTCAACCTTGGTTGGCATCATAGGGTGCGGCCAAATGGGATCAGCCATATTGGCTGGAATCCCGGACGAAGAGTCCAACGGCAAGACAAGACAAGGTTCGACCGAATCTTTGTTTCTGTGCAAGCCTGCATAAATGGCGACAGTTTGGCGGCTAAAGGTATGGACCATGCTCTCGATGGAAAGGTTCTTATTAGTTTGCTTGCGGACGAGGAGATATAGCACTACACGAGATGCCATCGAGTCTGGACCCGGCCTAGAGCATAAGCCAAGAGTCTGTATTGTCAGAACGAGGCCCAATCTTGATCCTGGGGGAACCACATCACTCCCCGTGGGGTTGCTCGTTTCCAGGTTGGGAGACACTCTTCACCTGTCGCTTAGGGTGGGTCTTGACTAGCAACACCAGCTCGCCTATAGTGGGCCTCCTTCACGACGGCATCGGGCACTATCTTCCTCGCTTGGGGTGGGCCCTCGGCACGAGCTTGAGTCGTGCCATCTTTGGGACTCAAGGTCCATTCCCCGGTCACGCCCGTGGTTTCGAGCTGGCGACTTATTGGTCAAATTTTGCCTCTCGTTCTTTAATGGAATCTGAGCTCTCTTCAGCGGCTTCAGTTCAACATCGTTATAAGACCCAGGCCGTGACGCCTCGGATTGGGGCATCAAAGCTCTAATCCTATAGACACTGAAGATCGTTTTCATCCACAACCCGCAGAAATTGGCTGCTGGACCCACCAAACGCTAACCATCATGGACAAGCCCCCCGCAAAGTTCGAGGCGATGCCAGACAGCCTTGTGGCAGATGCTGAAGCCGCCATGGCCTGGGAGCACTCGTTGACTCCTGGCCGCGCCTTGAAATTATATTCCAAGGCTGTTTGGTACGGTGCCTTTGTGTCTCTCGCTCTCGTCATGGAGGGATTCGACACCAAGATCCTAGGATCTCTCTATGCCGTGCCCGCCTTCCAGGAGGCATATGGTATTCAACAACCCGACGGATCCTATCAAATCTCTGCGCCTTGGCAAAGCGGACTGGGCTCCATCATGGGGGCCACCTCTATCTTCGGAATGTTCTTAGGTGGGTGGGCTACTGAAAGGTTTGGGTTCCGGAAAACCATGATGGCCGCTCTGGTTTCTATGCCACCCATTATTTTCATCTTTTTCTTCGCGCCCAGTCTCACAGTCTTGGCTATTGCTATTTGTCTGTTCTGTAAGTGTATACGGTGATCCCCTCCCGCAACAGATCTGATACTCTGCAGCATTTCCTCTGGGCATATTTCAGACTGTCACTACGGTATACGTCACTGATATCATGCCCAACGCGCTTCGCCCTTATCTCACCAGCTGCTATTCGCTGGCCTGGGTGAGTAACCCATGGATCGAAAGACCCCAAGTTGAAGCTTACCGGTTTAGGCTCTGGGTCAACTTCTCAATGCCGTCATCTTTCGCGGCACATTGACCCTGCCTGCTCCCTGGACGTACCGAGTTCCCTTTGCTCTCCAGTAAGACTTGTTTCAAGTTTACTCGCCGCCGTGGCCTAACAACACACAGGTGGTTTTGGCCGATTCTTATCATAGTCGGAGTCTATCTGGCACCTGAGTCACCTTGGTGGTTGGTCCGCCAGAACCGACTGGACGAGGCTGAAGCCGCCTTGTCTAGATTGACTTCTGAGGATCTGGATATCGATGTTAAAAAGCTCGTCTCCTTGATTTCCTTCACCACACAGCACGAACGGCAAGTTGAGTCCGGCACCAGTTATCTCGCCTGTTTCAGGGGGGTCAATCTTCGCAGAACCATCATCGTCATGGGTGTTTATGTTATGCAGTTATTGACTGGCTCACAATTCCGGGGATTCATGACCTACTTCTTCCTTCAAGCCGGCCTTCCCACCGACCAGTCGTTTAACATGACTATCGTTGCGTTGACACTCTCAGTGCTTGGAGTTCTTGGTGCAGTAAGTTCTCTCGAGCAATCCCATCGCGTGAACAGTCGGCTAACGTCGATGCCATAGTGGGTCGTCATGACTTATGTAGGCCGAAGGACCATGTATCTCTGGGGTGGCGCTTTAACCGTAGCTCTCTTCACAGCCATCGGCGGTATGGGAGTTAAGCTGCACACCTCGTCGTCTTCAGCAATGGCGTGGGCCATTGGATCCCTCATTGCGGTCGACGGCTTTGTGGCCAATCTCTTGGTTCTGCCCGTCACTTTCGTTCTGGTGTCGGAGATTCCATCTTCGCTCCTTCGAAGCAAGTCGGTTGTGGTTGCACGCAACTTCTACTCAGTCATTAACATCCTCGCCGGCGTCATGACGCCGTATATGCTTAACCCCACTGCTTGGAACTGGGGTGCCTTGACTGGATTCTTTTGGGCTGGCGCTGGCCTTCTCGGATTCGTATTCACCTTTTTTATGGTCCCAGAATCCAAAGGCAGGACTACCGCAGAGATGGACATTCTATTTGAGCAAAAGGTCCATGTCCGGAAGTTCAAGGGCGCCAAGGTTTCCCTTTCCCAAATTGAGGGCGATGGGCTTCCGTAGGTGCTCGCTCCCCATTGCTCTTAGTAGGAAACATCCAGCATTCCACCATCGCCCCTCCGGCAGCCACAGTCACTGCAACGAAGTCTCTGAGAGAACATTGGCCGTGGGCCCTGATGTCTTGGTCCTTTCTTCTTCTCCGGGATGGACCACGCTTAGTTAGTCACAGGCCTTGCCTATTAATAAAATGAGTTTCTCTCGCCTGACATCCTTGCCCATTTGGTCCCATTCGACACGATGACTCCCTGAAATATGCACTTCGATAGACAGAAAGGCATCGCAGTGTTGGTTGTCACAATTAGAGCGAAGTGGGAGGATCTGATTGGGATTGCATGTCATGCATGCCCTCAGAGAACAAGACATGGAACGTGAAGAATATGAGCTAGCTAGCGACAAGGGTCCTTCAAAGCATAAAATGAGTACAGAAGTTATTCTAAACTATCAAATCTATGTTCTTTTCAGGGAAAGTAAGTACTGTCGCCTGATTTTGAAGGCAGCAACCTCACGCCGAACGGTTTCATCGGTATTGACGCTCCCCAAATTTTACTCTGATACCTCTTCAATTGAGTCAACCTTAACCTTGATAAGCTTAATACCACCACTATAAAACTATGCATCAAGTATATGTGAGTCTTATCGGCCGTCATCTCCTCGGGATAGTTCCACACTTTGAACTTAGAGACCTGCTATTGCTCAATCTTGTCAGAGTCCAGTTAATTAATTGGCCCAATGAGGTCTTTCGGTTTAACCCCCGCCAGCAATCGGTATTATGCTTTATCTGTAACCGATCCCATCTTATCTCCAAGCGGCTCGGCTCTAGTAATCCAGATTGTCGGATCGAGGAGGTCGGCAAACATGTCCACATTTGCCGAGATGCCATACCAGACGATAGAGTCTCTAGAAACACAGTAGAACTCGAGATTTTGATAAGAAAAGATGTGAAAGCGGCTCAGTCTGGGTTATTCTTTAGGTTCAATTACAATCCACATCTTTTCTTCTTCGTTTGGCCTCATTTTACCCAGCACGACAGAACAATCCTCTCACTATAACTGCTAAAAGCAAGCACACCCCATTCGATATTTTACTGAAGACGTAGGTTAGTAAGACTGGCTACCCTTGGACCTTCGAAATACCTTCCGAGGACAGCCCTGCCCACAACACGAGACAGACAGAACTATTCCTTATACCACGTCCTAGCCACAGCTTGATCACCCGACCCGACCATCGAGATGACGGTTTCCCATGCTCGCGAGCGGCACCTCGCTGAGCTCGCTGTCTTACGAGCCTCAATCCTCACGAAGCGGGTGCAGTCTACCGTCCGTGAGATCTCTAAAGATGATGACTCGCCGGTGACGATCGCCGACTTTGCTGCTCAAGCACTTCTCATCGGGGCTATTCGTGCCGCGTTTCCAAATGACGCCGTCTTGGGAGAGGAGGACTCGGCCGTCCTGCGAGCTGATAAAGCACTTGGCAGCAAAGTTTACGAGCTGGTATCGTCCGCAACCGACGTGGCGGACTTTCATGCCAAAGGATGCGCTCTTCCCAAGCCAGCATCTGTGGACGAAATGTTGGATTTGATCGACCTCGGCGGCCGTGAACGAGGAGGGGACAAGGGCCGCTTGTGGGTTATGGATCCCATTGATGGGACTGCAGCTTTCTTGAAGGGTCAGCAGTACGCTACCTCTTTGGCCCTCATTGAGGACGGGAAAGAAGTCGTTGGCGTTCTGGGATGCCCCAATATCAGTGCCGAAATGACCCGAGTTTCTGAGGAAAATGTTGATCGGAACAGTCTGGGCATCATGCTCACCGCTGTCCGAGGCCGAGGCTCAACAATCCGAACCATGACCCAGAGGGGCCTTGAGGACGCCGTGCCTCTGGGTATTCTCAAGCCATTCAGGTCCAAGAACCTGCACATAGTCGACTGTGCCACCAGCATGGCCACACGCCATGACGTTGTCGCCAAACTGGCAGATGACTTCAAAACGATGTTTCCCAATACAGAGATATGGTCATCACATATCCGCTACGCGGCTCTCATCCTCGGTGGCGGAGATGTGCAGTTCTGGGTTCCAACAAGCCAACCATCCAGGATGTGCATCTGGGACCATGCAGGCTCTCAGCTAATTTTTACTGAGCTCGGTGGGGATGTGACGGACTTGGATGGGAAATGTGTAGATTTTGGCGCAGGGAGAGATCTGAATCGAAACAGAGGGCTGGTTGTGGCAAGGGGGGGTATTCACACGACTGTTCTCAAGGCGATGAATAAAATACTGGAGGAAGAAGAGTCGCAGGCAGTGTAGGTAAAATAAAAGTCCAGGTTCCCCTCTAGCAAGAATACAAAGAAACCGCTTTCTATTGATGCAAAAGGCTTTGACTTTGTGGACTGTTCAGGTCCGACTCTCAAAACACCGACCCAGGTTCTCACTCAGGCTCGCCAGTCTCCAGGCTTGAGGTTGCGTTGAGGAGGGTGCTGCCAGCTCAGAACAGTCTTGGCTCGTTTCAGTATCTCTTTCCTCGACAGACCACTCCGCACTTGGAGCTCTGTAACAGGGCTGCTCGCGTAGTAGTTTACGACTTTGGATAGTGGTGGCTGGCCTGTAAGCAGACGATAAGACTCGGCTAAAGATAACGAGTGAGTCATTCCCAATGCTGCCTCCGCTTTTGCCGAGAGAGAGTACCGTCCTAGCCTCGAGTCATGAACCGACCGGCGCTCCTCCACTCGTACCGAACAGGTCATGTGAAGCGAGCACTCGGCTCAATATCCTTGATGTTTCAAATAATGTACGAGCCCACGGCGATCCTATTATAAACCTCGTAAATGGCTCTCTAGAAGTGCGGCTATTTGTATGATTGCTCTTCTGAAGTTGGTCACCACCCGGGTAAAGGAACAACAAAATGAGCAACCCCCTGAGGACGACGCCGCAAACGACGCGCATCGCCGGCCATCGAGGCCATAGCGCTGGGGCCCCGGAAAACACCTTGGCCGCGTTCCGCAAGGCTCACGAAATCGCTGGCAAGGATGTCACCTGCGAGACGGACCTTGCTCTGACAAGAGACGGCGAGCTAGTGTTGATCCACGATGAAACGGTGGACCGCACCACAGACGGCCACGGCCTCGTCCGTGACATGACCTATTCCGAAATCTCAAAGCTCGACGCCGGCCGGTGGTTCGACGACAAGTTCGCGGGTGAACGAATTCCGCTTCTCAGGGATGCCCTGGATCTTGCCCGCGAGCTCGGCATCATCTATCAGCTCGAGCTCAAGATCTACGATCGGAACCATGACATATTTCCGAAACTGAGGCTATTGATCGACGAGCTGAAATGTGCCGACCTGCTCCAATTCTCTTCCTTCGACTTTGTCCAGCTCAGGGCGGTCAAGGAGGCCATCCCCGACGTTCCCACCGTGGCGTTGTCACACTCGCGGCTGATCGACCCTGCCGCCATGGCGCGTCAAGCAAGCGTGGATGCCGTGAATCTTGAGATCCAGCATTTCCCAAGCGGTGAGGCTCGCCAGCTCCACGAGGGGGGCTTTGCAGTCTTCCTGCACGTTCCGCGCCCGGAGCGGCTGGAGAGCCTCAAGAGATATGGCGTGGATATCGAGGCTCAGGCCGTGGGTTGGGTTCGGGAAGGGTTATTGGATCAGGTCATAAGTGATGATGTAGCGCAGGTGGTTAGGATCATGAATGAAGCCCGCAACCGGTGACTGGAATTACGCGACCACCATTCGAGGAACCTGCCATCGGGGTAGACGTTGGGGGAGCTGGGAGGATGTCAGGTTGGGTGACTTGTTAGATTGATGGGCTTCTTGACCAGGGTTCGATCAAGGGAAGAGTTTCTGAAGAATTTAGTAGTAGAGAGTCTTCGATGAAAATGTCACGAGGCCATTAAGCGGCCCACAAAGACGAGAAACTGCATGTCCCCAAGTCCGTCTTCGACTCCTCGTTCACCATGCTGAGAGCTGAGAGCCGGTCTCCCAGGCCAATCCAAGTTCTTGATGACAACCCCGCACTGGAGTACTTACTGATTAGGCATGGTCGGACTGTAAACCCCGTCTGTAAAGGATACGACAGGCAGCACAAACAACCGGAGCTTTGTCTAGCTCGTGCTGGAAACAAAGCATCGCACTGGCCAAGAGCCACGGCCTGGCCATTTCAGTGGGTACAGCGAATCAAGGTAGAGAGACCACGTGAGCTCTCATCATTGAAGAGCGGCGAGGGGGGGAAATGGGACCTTTCGTCAACATCATCATCTGCACCCGGTCTCTTTCCGACACGTACAGAACATCGGCCGATCCCTCGTGTATTTCAAGCTTCTCACTCGCCAACTCTACACGTTCCGACTGGCTAGCCCCCGCCCAAATTCGCAATCAATTAGGCTCATGGATTCGACCAGCCCCGAGGATAGCGGTCGGATCTCGAATCCACAACGCCAGCAGATGGCATCTCCTGTCAATCCTAACTATAAAGGCCGTGTTCGCACCGGATGCCTTGTTTGTAGAGCTAGGAAGGTGAAATGCGATGAACAACGGCCTAGCTGTCAGAAATGCGCCCGTCTGAAGAAGACATGCGTCTATAAGACGCCCAGCCGGCAGCGACACCTTCCAACTCCTACGATTTCGAACCTGGGACAAACTGACCGTCAAGATGATCGAGCCGGCCCAACAGGATCTCAGAACGACGCGTCACCGCCTGGAAATGGAGACCATCTGATTTATGACCAACATTTCACCATCGAAAACCCTCCCGTCTCTGGCGTCTCTGAGGCTTTGAAGATGCCGGATAACCTCGTACAGGCAGACCAACATCTTTCAGCCCCTATTGGTGTCGACTCTCCGCCGTCCAATCGTCACATGGTCGATGATTTTTGCCAAGGTGACGATCAGAACGGTCAAGAGTCTTCCTCGGCCAGATTCCAACAAACTTCGCAAGAGATACTGCTGGCAACGACCCTGGATTGGCTGGCAGCTTCCGAAGAGCCCACTGAGTCTTCGTTTTCCTACTTTATCGAAGAAGTGGACTCCCCTCTCATCTCGCCCTTCGATCATTTAAACTGGGGGAGGGTAAAAATGCACATCGCCCATCTGGGAACCCTGGAGACCTCAGTGGCCACGTCTATACTGGCGGTCCAAGTTCTGTATAGAGCCCAGGCTGGTCGACTGCCGATGACCCACGCCATGTCTGTGCATCAGGCCGCCATCTCCATCTTCGAATCTATATCCGGCAGCGGTGCCGTTGACTTTGACATCGTCTTGGCTGTCGCCTTCCTCCTCTGCTTGTCCGTGGCCACTCTCCCTAACGAGGATGGTCCTCCATTTGGTGCGTTAGATGCAGTTTTTGTGACAAGACTCGAGACCTGGTTGCTGGGAGATCATCGATCGCCTGTTTCCTTGCGCATAGGGGCTTGGTTGCAACTCCTGCACACTGCTATCAAACGTGTAGGAAATCCCGGTCTGCTGTCAAAACCGGTGTCAAGTCTCCTGGACAACCACATCAATGATATCCCTAGTCTCTCCGCGCTGGACCATGACGCACATCCAGCAAATGCTCTATACGATATAATTAACGCCCCCATCTTCGCTTTCTATCTGGAGGTACAGAAGATCTCGAACCAAGTCGCGGACGTGACACATTACCGTCGATCCAGAATCACCCCGGCAGACCAGGCGGAAGTAACCGACATCTTGACCAACCTAAAAGCCAACATGTCCAGTCTGTGGGAGTCTAGACCCGCCCCGTTGCGACTGGAGCCAGCTGAACTACGGCAACACTTCCGTCCCGCGATTGCAGACCCCCTTATTACTCTTGCCGGACTGTGCTTTGCGACGTACTTCACCGAGGTTGTCGCCATTGGGCGCATCCTTGGGCACCCTTCCTTTGCATCCCCCGAAGCCAAACACGCCATGGAACGAATTCGGGATATCGTCGACGGTGATTGGAATGCCTCGAGCGGGATCGCGCTGAACCCTGGGTATCTTCGGCCGTTGTTCTTGTACGCCATCGAAAACTTCGAAAAGGAGGAAACCCAATGGGCGGCGAACCATCTGAGGCGGATCGAGAACCCTATAAGTAGAAGTGACTTTATCGCGTCCTTTATTGAGTCACATGGAGAGGCGCAGAGGAGTCAGGGGAGGAGGGTAACGATGAAGGCGTTCTGCTACCAGAGGTTTGGCGTGCCGCTGCCGTACTTTTAGCTGGAACTAGAAGATAATTCTTACTCGATGCACACAAGATGCCTAAGTGGTCTCTAATCCTGTTCGTCCTTGCCTCTCCAATGGCTAATACCTGGAAATCCATGCTCGCCTTTCCACCTCCTCCTTGTCAAGCTCTCCTCATTTCGCAGTAGGGCTGGATCGGCATCAACCCGGCCACGGAAGTCGAATGGCCCTATTCTTGTGGGGTGACGAGCCCCCTATCATCAGATAAGTCCTTAGGGCCGTTGCACATTGAATGTAAGAAGAGGATATGGTGGATTCTCGATCTAGGATACAAAGTTCTTGGGGACAATTAATTACGTTGACAACCTTGTTTGTCTGGTTCTAGTGCCTCAAAGACGTGTCTTACGACGGGCAGCTAGCCAGAGCATTACCAGACATCATCCTAGCCTATCCATGTCAGTGCATAAGAGTAACACAACTCCTTGTCACAGTGCTCCGGAATAAGCAACTCAAACTATAGATCTTCCTCTTAACCTCGTACTTCTTGCCTATGAATAGCGTAATAGCAAGTGTTAACAATGATCTACCTTATTAGGGCTCCTTTTCCCCAGGAGAAACCTAAGGAGGACGTCTTGAAAATCCAGGTACTCTTATTTCCAAGCCGTTTAAATATTCTCTTGCCAGGTAATAGCAAGTTCCAGAAGGCAGCGTCCATCTTTTGATGATGGTTGCTCATTATTTGTTAAGTTCATCTACCAAAGAACGTCGACATCAAACTGCCCACAGCGGCTCATTACCGAGGTAATATAGTGACTGACCCTATCTACCATGCATCAGCCCCTGAAAGTAAGCATTAAGGAGCTCGCTATAACGGGGATCGATTTCCTGATTGGGCAATCTCCTCAGACCGATAGGAACCTCTGCCCCGGAAATCAAGCAGGCGAGATCACCTGACCACGCTTTTACCTCAAAGGCCTTCGACAGACATAAAGAACGACTTTGGCAGAGCTCATCTTCATCTGCAAAGCTGGTCTCGACACTGCCCCGGACCCTGTGACTGCCTTTAGAGCCAAGACAGACCGGGATATTGGAGGTCCAAGAGGTGGCTGGTAGGGAGGTGATATTCAATTTGGTCCTTTACGTACACCCAGGGAACGTGTCTCTTTATTTTGGCCAAATAGTACATGTATCACTCCTGACTGATCTTGAATCTAAGTGATATACTTGATTCACAGCTATTCACGCCAATAAGTGGATTTGGCTTGGCACGGGCTTGGCTTCCGAGCATAGCCTCACTCAATCTGGAGTCGGTAAGAGTGTTGTTCCCACCTTTGACAACCACGACAGCTTTGACTCCTTTTTTCATTATTTCTTTTCTTTTCTGCGTAGAGAGGTTTACTAAAGCTACAAACCGGTCAACCCCCTCCCTTTTCCTCCGAAGCGACGAGCCTACAGTGCCCTCTACAAGTCGAATGGTTCTCGATCATCAACCTTTTACCCCATTAGCACTGTTTCTGTTGCTCTTCTGGCACCATGGGGTTCGAATTCGGGAAAGCAGTGGGAACTGCGTGCGCCTCGTTTGCCGTCACCAATATCGACGACATGTTCGTCTTGGTCACCTTCTTCGCAGAGGCCACCACCAGCCAGACCCTCACTCCGCTCAAGATCGTCATCGGCCAATATGTCGGATTCACAGTCATCGTCGCCGTCAGCATGATTGGGTTCGGTGCCTCTTTATTGCTGCCCACTGAACCAATTGGATTTCTCGGTCTCTTGCCTATCCTGCTTGGAGTCTGGTGGTTGTTTAATATCCTTTTCCCAAGTGGGGAGGAAGAAACAGAGGATTCCGCCGGTGTCAAAGTGTCGACTACTGCCGGACTGAAGAGCGTATTCAAGGTCGCTGCCATCACGATCATGAACGGGGCGGACAACATCGGAACATATGTACCCCTATTTTCGCAAGCAGAAGGAGCAGATATCGCGGTATATGTCGTCGTATACTACGTCTTGCTCGGATTGTGGTGCCTCGTCGCATTCCTCATCATGAAGCAGAAGCACATTTTGCGTGTAGCTCAAAAATATGCGAGTGTGGTGGTACCTTTCCTCTACATGGGCCTCGGCGTCTTCATCATCGTCAAGTCAGAATGCTACCCGTGGTCCATCGAGCATATCGACGATGAGCACGCCGCGCACCCAGGCAAAACCATCATGGCGGTTGTGACGACATTTCTCCTCTTGGCCTGCTTTGGCGCAATGCTATGGGTAAAGCTGCGAAAGAAGGCAGCTCAGCCTTTCCCTGACGATGGAGCCTCAGATACAAGGACTAATCAAGGTATGACTATCAAATTTGCTAACATTTTATGATCCGCTATCGCAGATAAGGTTGGCTAACATTCACGCTTTAGAAAATGTGGCAAACGTGACGATGGAGAACGAGACTCGTGCCGACGAGACAGATGCTCCGCGGCAAGGCTCTTCGACGGCCGGTGGCGGAGCACCCGCAGAAGGCCCAACGCACCCACCGCTATAGAATCGGCCAGATGATACCGCCTGCCATTGTTTCGACTGGACTTGGGCTTACTGAAATAACCTCTGCTAAGTAATTACGGCTTGGCTTATAAGTATATTCCAAATCACTATATTCGCACGGATCATTGGCCTACTCTTCTCCATGGACAATCGTGTTTATATTTGGTTGGTAACACTGTCTCATGGTGAGTTGGCTTGGCATAGTGCACTTTCGAACGGGGCAATTTCTGGTGCGTTACACCCTGGAGAAACTACAAGAGATCCGATCTGAGGGTGGTAATGGAACAACTTTAGAGTTTTAAAAGTACTATATTTATTTGCTTATCCTTAATTAATCCACAACTTGCGAAAGGATACTACCAACATAGTACGGCAATTACTCTTGACGCACACAAATTACGGATAACCCTGGTTGAAATGCACATGCCGGAATAAAACGCCCGGTCTCTGAGTCTATAACCCCGGCAACAACGTCTCCCTGCCGAATACGCGCTGCAGCTAGCTTGCTTCCGGTATGGCTTCATGCATATTGGACTCAGCCGCGGCTGGACAGTTAATACACTTTGGGACTGAGCATAGATATAAAGGAGGGGTGCAGCCCGTGCGATCGTCAACATTCATTCATCACCTTTCGGCGCTATGCCGCAACGTCGTTATCATGATAGAATCATCATCCCCGTTTATCGCATCGTCGATTCCCCTACTTCACAATGCAGTGAAATCCCTGATATTTAGATGCGCCGAACTTCTCATGGCTTTGTTTATATATAAATTCTTCTCCCTCCTGGCTGCCCGATCTCACCAATTCACGTCCTACCTCATGTTTGCCGAAGACTACATACAACGCTGGCTATTCCTGTCTTCCCGTGGCCTCTCGCGCGCCAGCCTTGTCGTGCTCGGCTTCAGCATTCTTAACGTGCTTGCGTCTCTCTACGGGACCTTGCTCTGGGCACTTGACTCTCCAGGCTACGTCTTTCAGCAGTCCGATATCACCGCCGCCGAATATACGCGCTTACGCAACAAGAATCCTCCCTACATTGTTCAGCTGCATCTTGATTCCGACACCCTTGAAGAAACTGAGGCGACCCTTTCACAAGCCGTAGGATCCGATCTGTTCCGACCCGGACTGAACTACACCTTGACTGGCCATGTCCAAAGGGGAACTCCCGAGATCACAGCACCGACCCGACAAGACGGCGTTGGGGCGCGCATTTGGCTTGACGACGACGGCTTCTCGGTTTCACCGGATAGCTACGCCATGCTACCTGATTCCGCCACCATGGACGGCCAAGCATTCCCCGATTGCATATACTTTGGCCGAGGCGCCGCAGCCTGGAACTGTACCTTCAACAGCACCTTTTCAGAGACGATTGTAAACACCGTTATCGGGCTCCCCGAGGTACACTGGGACGACCAGTCGGACCTGAAACTGGATTCGAGATACGTCAAACCCAACAGGGTCGACAACATTTGGGCTTCCTTCGGAGCCGGCGGCGGGTCTGCGGCCATGATGCAGGTCTTTACCGTGACCAAAGGGACACGGAGACATACCTTTGTCGAGTCTGTGCTTCGCGTCACAATGTTGACGAATCCCGGCATTCCGTTTTCTGGCAAGGACGTAGACAATCTGGTACGGCGGACCTGGAGTACCAACGAGACCGAGAGAAAGAATCCTCTCGTTGACAAGATTGTAAGCAGCATGATGAGGGCACAAGAAGAAAACCTCAGCTACCAGTTCGGAGCCAACTCGGCCGATAATTCCAACCTCACGGTTCTTCAGTCCAGCTGGGGTTACCTGAATGTCGTCGGCCCGAGCGACGGGAGAGACCTATTCTCCCTCGTCAGCATCACTTCAACCAACATCACTCTCATAAGATCCGAAACCATCGACAACCCGCCGTCACCACTGGAGAAGTGCGATCAAGGGTCGTTTCAGAATGAGGCGTTCGGCGGAAAGGTTACCCAGACTGATTGTGCGGCATCCAAAGTCGACAATGACAGCAACAAGTTCTTTGGCCAGGTCGACACTGCTGCTGTTCTGATAGCATACGGGCTTGGAAACGGCCGCTCCAACGTCAGCTCAGAGTCCCTCGATGAAGACGTATTGTCCTGGACTGAGAACATGTCGGCCACGCTGGAAAGGCTCCTCGTCGCAAGAGCCTATATGGTCAGCGTTGACCCGGCCTTGGTCACCATCAGCGTTGAAGAGTTGATGGTTGCCATGTCTGGCCTCCAGCTCCTTCTAAGCATCCTCGCTGCGGTTCTCGCAGGCGCTGCATGGCTTGCGCTATCTTTCTTTGCCGATGCATACTGGTCCAGCACCTTCTTGGCAAGCGTAATGCATACCACGTTGGAGTGGAGTGGCAAGAAGTCGAGGCCTGGCTATGTGCACAATCCTCCAAGTGTCGAACCGCAGACAGGCAGGGATGGGGACTATATCGCAGTAGCTGGGAAGGCAGTTGTTCTTCAAGATAGAAATTTGGGTGGGTTCTTGGCTACGGACCAAGGGAGATGGGGTGATCAAGGCGTGGCGTACTATTCTCAAGTACCGGGTTACGCAGATACGCCCTTCTTGCTTGAGCAGAGGAAACAATGAGCAGAAGCAAACTTTGACGTGCTAGCAGTGGTAATCCACATACTTTCAAGAAACCTGCACATGCAATTTTGAAGCCATTGGTTATGTTGATGTCTGCCTGCTAGGTCGGCATTGAAAATGACGTCCTTATTCCCCTGATGTGGGACATGATTGGATCCTTCGGGAGTTGGTGCCTGGATCTTTAGCCTTAATTTACGCATATTCGATCAAAGTCTGGGGATTTCCGGATCGAGGTAGTCTTTCTGATGATCAGTACCTGTTCAGTCACATTACGAGGTAGTTTTTCGAATCTTCAGTGTTGGTTGCTTTATCTTCCACCAGCGAGCATCCCTGTCGAACCTGGGTGCCACTTCCGGAGCTATCGTCTTAACTCCTGTCACGCTTAACTCCTATGCCCGTGTAAGAGGATCATGTCGAGATATCGTGTCGGGTACTTAAAGTTAATCTATAAAGCCTCCAACACTTCATCTTGGAGGATATAGATAATTATGACTACTTCTTCACTTTTGCACGTTCTTCACAACATCAATTGACCGTCGCCCACCAAACAACAAGACACCACCACCCAAAATGTCCATGGTTTCACACGAGCCCTTTCAACTGGTCGGCCGCTATGCGGACCGCAATCGATGGGAGAACCTCAATGGCCCCGGGGACTCGCGCGTAACTGGTACACAAATCATCAAAGACGAGGCCCTCGAAGGCGCATGGGGTGACAAGGTCGTCCTCATCACCGGTGTCTCTGCCGGAATTGGTATCAAGACCATTGAAGCCATCGCGTCAACTGGCGCTACCGTCTTTGGAACGGCTCGCAACGTCGATAAGGCTAGGAATGCACTTGGTCACCTACTTGCAAGCGATCGAGATCGAATCCATCTACTTCACATGGACCAAGCCGATCTCACCACAGTCCGCGCTTGCGCTGATGCCGTCCGCGAGAAGAGCCGAGGCAAGCTCAACGTCATCATCAACAACGCAGCCGTTATGAACACACCATACGAAAAGACCAAGGACGGATTCGAACTGCAGTTTCAGACAAACTACCTCTCCCACTTCCTCCTCTTCTACTTGCTCAAGGACCTTCTCTTGACAAACTCATCACCCAACTTTCACTCCCGCGTTGTGACTGTCTCATCAGCAGCTCATCGCTACGGGCCCTGCCGACTCGACAACATCAACTTTGACAATGGCGAATACAATGGCTGGATGGCTTACGCCTCGAGTAAGGTGGCCAATATTTACATGACAAACCAAGTTGAGCGTCTGTACGGTGCCCAAGGCCTCCACGCCTACACACTTCACCCAGGTGCTTTTATCAGCCCGAACTTGCAAAAGTTCTCCAAGGCTGAGACAGAGGCACTTAGCCAGGGAGACGACAGGCTGAAGAAGTACATGATGTCTCAGGATCAGGCTTGCGCTACAACCATCTATGGAGCTGTCTCGGGTGAGCTGGAAGGTCAAGGGGGGTTGTATCTGGAGGGAGCTTCCAAGTCGGGACCTTGTCCTCCTGATTCGGATGCTGTCGAGTATGGATATGCAAGTTGGTCTCAAGACAGGGCCAAGGAGGAAGAGCTTTGGGAAAAGAGCAAGAAGTGGACTGACGTCTGGTGAATAAATGAATCCAATGTACAATAGTATATGTTATGGATAAAGAAGAATTCCTGCCATTGTTCTATGTTGTTGCAAGACCTAATACACATGACGCCGCAACCCAGACCATCTACTGACTTCTCTGACAGGCCGACCACAGTAGCCAAGAAACACAATATCACCATCACAGTAAACGAACAAAATTCTATCTGGCGCCAAGCTCCGCCTCCTTCTGATACACAGCGCAACGCCCCAGTCGAGCGAGTTCGACCACGAAACTTTCAAGTGTTTGGACTTGATCCAGTCTTTGGGGCGTGTACTGTCGCGCGGGCATGAGGCGAAAGATGTTAGCAGCTGAAGCGAGAAGTTCCAAGTCTTGCTGAGCTTGGCTGTCGAGGGGATTCATCAGGATGTTGAGGAAGAGCGTGATGATTGCGACCGTGGGGTAGAATTGGACAATCCTGG
Organism: Fusarium protoensiforme; assembly: GCA_011320165.1. NCBI lineage: Eukaryota > Fungi > Ascomycota > Sordariomycetes > Hypocreales > Nectriaceae > Fusarium > Fusarium protoensiforme. Next base: position 190,917 of record JAANQP010000359.1, on the reverse strand, counting down.
TAGCAAACCTGTTAGTTAAAGATGATCTAAAGGGGGCAGAACAAAGGCCTCTGCAAAGATGATAATCAATCTTTGGGAGGGCAGAATATCATATGGGGAAGGACTATACCAAAAGGTTTCAGTCGCCAAGCATGAAATCGTTGCTTTGAGATAAACAATAGTAGAACGGCTTGCTTCCAGGCAGAGAGCAAGACTCGAGTCGAGAGCAGCAGCACTGGGTCCTTCCGTGTTTCCATGCATAGGGCTCATGGTGGTGCATCTTCCACTAGCATGATGAATGGTGATGAGAAGGTAGAAATACTCCAGGTGGACAAGTATAGTATGCATCCTATGCGCCAGGTCGGTGTCTTCAAGCGACGGGAGCGATACTCGAGACATTGAAAGTGACGGACGGATCTGTGCCGGCAAGGAAGAACGCCATTCTTCAAGTGCCGAGTCGAGCTCACGGATATCTCGTAGCAGTTGCGCGTCTGGCTTTCGGCTCGCGTGGACCGAGTAGAGCTGGTGGTTGGCTTTTCCCTTGAGGAGGCTCAAGCCTATGTCTCCAAAGAGGTACGGGAAGAGAGACTCGGCGGTACCATCGGCAAAGAAATGGGTCATGCCTTTGTCTGGTCGTGTAAGATCGCAGTATGAGTCGGTTAGGAATGGTGGTTGGCCACTTCTTAGAGCGATCTCTTTGTCAAAGAGGTAGCAGATCCAAAAGAGGGCTCGTAAATGGCATCTCTCGCGTTCTTCTCGGGAAGCTTCGCCGTGATCAGGCAGGCTGGGGACATCAACGTGACCCCCCAGCGTTATGACCATCCGGCAGGCAACCCCGTTGAGGATAGATGCAGTCGGCAATCGGCCCAGGTGGGCTTCATGTAGTTGCTAGATGGGATAGATTTAGTTAAATACCCATGATAGTCTCGGCCACCACTTACCAGCATCAGCACGGTTTGTATACCCATGAGGTTGGTATCTAGCAATACTTCGGCAAGGAGATGTTGTGCTTCCATAGAGCACGCTTCAGGATCAATATCCGGAAAGCCATTCGGTCCCCGGAAGCAATCGATAACAGAGAGAAAGGCAAGAAGACAGCATCTAGCACTCACGTGTTCAAGTGACGCTGTAACGTTCAGACCCTCATAGGCCAGGACGATGGTCTCGCTGAACAGGTTGCCATCAATGAACGGAAAGGCAAACTTGAATGTAGAATTCAAGTATGCGGAAATGACCTGGTGGATTGTGTGTCGAGAAGGCAGCAGGGAAGACCCTGAATAGCGTCGGGGAAGAGCGAGAGGATTGTGGGAGGCTGATGGTCGGTGGAGTGCCTCTGGATTAAAGTGGTCTCCAGTCTTGGAAAAGATCCACCCGCGACCTTCCTCAGAGAACCGTGGGATGCCATTGTCAAGACTTATCTGTCCGAGATGGCAACCGCCGTAGTAGATCTGCCCAAAAGGCTTGGTGACTGTCCGAGAGGCACGGCCTTTAGGAGGTGGCAAGGCCTGAGGTTCAGAGTTGATGGGTTGTTGCTCATGGCTGCTTGTGAGAATGTCTCGAAAAGGCACGTTATCCTGCCATGCAGGGTCGCCTTGGATAATGGGGAAGATGGTGGCGTCGAGACTATTTATCTGCTCGTTGGGGGCAAGGGCTTGGGTACCGTCGCTGGGTAAGGTGGCTGTAGGTCTCGGGACACTTCGAGATTGGGCATTACGACTTGAAGCATATCAGAATGGAATGGTCACGGGGTGTAGGTATAGTTAGTTACCTGGAAAGCATTCGTGTCTTTCCTCTCCTAGCCCTGGAGAAGGTGCATAGAAGGTTATGATGCTCGCACCAGTCACAGGGAGTCCTCGGTGACGTGCGGTCACATTGGATCTACAGGAAGGGGTATTAGCGAGCTGGACCGAGCTACGGGGACATTCTACAGTAGATCAATGCATGCGAGTGCATCAAAGGGGAGAACCGAGATGTATAAAGATTAAACGAGTGGAGTATATCGAGGGGAATCTGCATAGCGGATCGGACCTCTCACCTTTCTCTTGTGGCAACCATCGCAGGCCCATTTTCCAGCCATGTTGACGGACAGGGGTCGATCGACGGATGTGGAGTCGAATAGTGACGTCCAAGAGATCTGAAATGAAACAAAAGCGGCCTCTTCAGGAACGATGCCGAGGAGAGACGGACGGTCGGACTGTGGAAACAGAAGATATCGGGTGACATGCAAGCAAAAGAGCGAAGTGGAAGGGGGGAGTTCGAGCGAATATGTCCAAGGAGATGGACCCGCGTACAAGACAAGATGAACGGGTTTCTCTAAACTCCGCTGACTTATCACGAGAAGCCAATGAAACGAGTCGAGCAAGGATTCAAGCTTAAAATGGCGCGCACTAGCTCGCCATCTTGGCGATAAATACGGGGGGTGGCATGGACGCCCTGGCCTTGGTGCACCGCTGACAAAGCGCATTCTCGCTGCAAGTTCGAGATATCGAACTAAGCTTTTTGATTTGCTCCCGGGTGGTTTACCGATGACTGAGCGGCCGGCGGCTTCCCCTGATTGGTTGGTGGTCATCTCGACGAGTTGCCGTTGTTGTGAGGCTTCGTATTCTTTGTCATCCAGCGTTGATACATTCTAATAATAACCAGATGTGATTGCGTGGACTTTGTTTTGATTGACGACTCGATTTCGCAGTTCGGTATAAGATGATGCGGCTGGCGTGGAATTTTCTTGTTTGGAGGCTTTTGTTCAATTGTGCAAACTTCGAACCTCGCTCCCAATGCAATAATCTGCTCCGTTATTACCTACTTACTCTAATCTTCGTATAGTTTTCGCTATTTCTTCACCTCTAGCCCTGGTTGAATTTATATTCGGAGCCCGAATATGCCAAACTTCGGCCATGTCTCTCCTCGCCCTCGATCGATACACAGCACCAACGTCACGCTCTTGAACGCCATTCATACCTCATACCTCCATTCGAAACCCTACCAACTCGATGCGAGAACTAGCGTTGTTGCCAATTCTTGGCATGCGTCGAGCCAAGCTGGTCCGATCGTCGACACTTTGCTAGGAGAGAAAGTATGGGAACATGCCCGACGTCGCCTGGAGAACAACTGTGTTCTATTGCAGTATGCATTAGGCTCCATGTCATTTTTACTACTTCTAACTCTCGGTATAGGTCCCTTCACCCTTCTACTCCTTCATTATTCATACCATTTCTTGACACACTGCCCTTTGCTGTACCATCCTCGATTCTTACATCACTTCGCGCCCTGCAACCTTTTCTTCACTGCATCACACCCCACAGCCCGTCAACTTCACGACATGCTGCAATCGCCTTGACTCTGGATGTGAGCCCAGAAGGACGAGTTTCGAATGCTTCTTTGTCAATGCCAGCTGAAGGCATCGATATCACCAATGGTCTCTTGGGAATCGCCCCGGAAGCCGGTTACCGTGCCTTTGATGTCTTTTACTACCTCCTCACATCGGTATCGACGCAAGCTGAGAGAGACTTCCTGGGCCTAAAACCGGCATCGCACTACTCTCTCCTAGCAGCATCTGGAACGTACCGTCCGCCTTCGCACCTTGCTACAGCTGATGATGTTGCAGCGGCAGACGATTTCAGACAGGCCATTAGGGAGATCGGCATCAAAGGCTCTACCCACCGTAAGCTCATTGCTACCCTGGCAGGCTTACTCACACTCGGAAACACACTCGACCAAAATGTCTCTCCAAGTGATGTAGTCGAGGCCTGCGAGGAGGCCGGCATCATGTTTGGGATGGACCCTGAGGTGCTTGTCAACCTCTCTCATTCTGATCACCGAGTATTTATGAGCAAGGTCTACGAGGCACTTGTTAACTGGGTCATCGTCAAAGCCAATGAGACCATCGCATCTCAAATCACTGATCCGCGGCGTGGCACCGAAAGCCCCATAACCGCTGAAGCAGATGACGATGAAAGTATTCGAATCATCATTGTCGATATACCAGACTCTTCCCTCGGAAGGGCTGTCGCCATGCAGACGAACTTTGATGAGTCATTTGGCATCAACGCCGAGGCTATCGAAGACGGTATTGCTACGCCTTCTGTGGACTCTTTGGTGTGGAAAGACACCTTTAAGGCCATGCTGGACAGTTCATGGTACCAGAAGATCATGGTCGCCAAGCTAACAGCTGAGGAGAGGTGTGAGGAGGGACAGCAGTCCTTCATGGACAACATCTTTCTCTTGGCCGAGGATGACAGCTTTCTCAAGATTATCCTGCCCTCCGAGACGAGCACAAAACTCAGACAACATGTGCTAGACTTGCAAGATACTCTAGACTCCAGCAGGATCTGGTATCACCTCTGCCTCTACCCCGGATCGAATACCACGCCCGACTCAGTGGCATCACCTCTACTGACTGCTTCATGGTCTCCGAGCGACGTGTCCATGCAGTTGGTGTCGTGGCGCCTACGGGACTGGGCCAATCGATCATTTACCAACCCAGCATACACGGTTGATTTCGACATTGGCGAATTCCTACAGCGTTACTCTGCCATTCACGGTTATCTTTCCAGCAAGGATGACATCAACAATTGGGCACTTGAAAGGGGATGGCACAACACCAACCTTGCTGTCGGCCAAGAGCGTGTGTGGATGAGCGAGGAAGCTTGGCAGCAGGTTGAAGGAATGCTCGACATGAAGTTGGCCCTCATTCGACAACAGGGGAGCCAGAGCCAACTTGGATTCAGGAACGAGCCCTTCCCTTCCCCGCGGCCCGTAAGTGTCTTTTCTGGTCTCAGTCTCAACCAGAGCGGATATGGGAGCAGGGATCACCTCTTGCTTGGAACGTACCCAGACCATGAAGGTAATGCTCCCGTCACCGGAGGTCAGCTTGGAATGAAGGAGTCCTTGATCGAGATTTCACCAAACGATCCGCCTCAGAACCACACGATTCTTGTGTCCAAAGACCCAGAGCTTGCAAAAACAACACGCATCGAGACGAAGCACGTCGACATGAGCCGTCGCGTCTGGGTAAGCGTCGTCTGGGCACTCACGTTCTGGGTCCCATCACCCCTTCTTACACGTCTCGGTCGCATGACTCGACCTGATGTTCGACAAGCATGGCGTGAGAAGTTGGCCCTGTTCTCCATCATCATATTCCTTAATGGGCTGATCCTCTTCTGGATGATTGGTCTCGGCAAGCTTCTCTGCCCAAACTCGGACAAGGCCTGGAACCGCAAGGAGGTTGCTACGCATCAGGGAGATGACGACTTCTGGGTCAGTATTCATGGCAAGGTCTATGACCTCTCGGATTTTTGGAAACGCCAACACAGTGACACGGCCATCGAGACCACCACGGCCAACATGCAGCCTCTCGCTGGGCTTGACATGGATGAATACTTTGTGCCTCCATTGAATATGGCCTGCAAGGGACTTGGGATAGCGAAAACAACTCGGCTACGGGCCAATACCACGGCCGAGCACACAACCGCTGTGCACACCTCGGGCTACTACTGTCTCGACTCGAAAAGTGCCTTGTCCAAGGACGATTGGTACTGGACAAACTTCGAACCTGGTATCAAGGAGTATTACCACGGCGAACTGGTCTACTCTAACAGCAAGTTCAAGGGGGAGGCCGAACAGGGACGCATGTGGGCGAAATACGGCAACAAGATTTACGATTTGACAAACTACTTTTACACCCAAGGCCTTTACAAGAACGACGCCAAGTATGAGTTCTTGAACGAGCAAGTCGCGAAGCTTTGGGAGGACAACCCTGGGAAGAACATCAAGGAGGAGCTTGATATCATGATTGAGGACTCAGCAACCAACAAGACCAAGCATGACAACATTGTTGCGAGTTGGCGATGCATTCAGGCCATCAGCTACAAAGGCATCTCGGACTTTCGAGAGAGCGCCAAGTGTCAGGTCAACAACTGGCTACTTCTCGCATTTACCGTCATGGTATGTGCCATTATCCTCATCAAATTCCTAGCAGCACTCCGATTCGGTTCCAAACGACGCCCGTCGCTGCAAGACAAGTTTGTCATCTGTCAGATTCCTGCGTACACGGAAGATGAAGAGTCTCTGAGGAGGGCCATCGATTCTTTGACGTGCCTCAAGTACGACAATAAACGCAAGCTGATATGCCTCATCTGCGATGGCATTGCCGTGGGTCAGGGGAACGACCGGCCGACGTCGAAGCTGGTTCTCGAGATTCTGGGCAGCGACCCGAAACTCGACCCAGCTGCCCGTGCATTCAAGTCTATCGGGTCAGGAAGTGACCAGCTCAACTATGCCCAGGTATATTCTGGTCTTTACGAATGCGAGGGAAACATTGTTCCGTACATCGTCATCGTCAAGGTCGGCAAGGAATCTGAGCAGACACGGCCCAAGCCTGGAAACCGCGGGAAACGAGACTCCCAGATGCTCCTGCTGAGCTTCCTGAACAGGGTGTACCATGATTCACCCATGAATCCGCTGGAACTCGACATGTTTCACCACATCAACGATGTGATCGGCGTTGACCCGCGGTTGTACGAGTTTCTCCTCATGGTCGACGCCGACACGGCCGTTCATGAGGATGCGCTGAATCATCTTGTTGCCGCCTGTGCGAACAATACAAAGATTGCTGGCATTTGTGGGGAGACGAGGTTGGAGAATGACGAAAAGAGTTGGTGGACCATGATCCAGATCTATGAGTATTTCATATCTCATAACCTGGCCAAGGCCTTTGAGTCGCTATTTGGATCAGTCACCTGCTTGCCCGGATGGTACAGTCCCAAACTCTCATGTCATGAAATTCTGCTGACTCTTTCAGCTTTACAATGTACCGGTTGAGAACCTTTGATGGGAAGAAGCCTCTGATCGTTTCAGACGCCGTCCTTCGAGACTATTCCGTCTGCGACGTCGAAACGTTGCATCTCAAGAACCTCCTCTCCCTCGGTGAAGACCGTTACTTGACGACGCTCATGATCAAACATTTCCCATACATGTGGCTCAAATTCCTCCCCGAAGCCCAATGCCAAACCGTCGCCCCCGAGTCATGGAAGGTGTTGCTCTCTCAACGAAGAAGATGGATCAACTCGACAATCCACAACTTGGTCGAGCTCATGCGTCTGGAAAACATGTGTGGCGTGTGCTGCTTCAGCATGCGCGTCGTCGTCTTTGCCGACTTGTTTGGAACCATCATCTTCCCGGCGACGTGTGTGTATCTGGTGTATCTCATGTACCGGGTCATCACCAACACGGGGCAGTTTCCCATGATCTCCATCATTCTCTTGGCGGCGACGTATGGCCTTCAGGCGGTTCTGTTCCTTCTCAAGAGGCAGTGGCAGCATATCGGTTGGATGGTCATCTACCTGATGGCGTTGCCGGTGTATTCCTTCTTCCTCCCTCTCTACTCTTTCTGGAACCAGGATAATTTCTCTTGGGGAAATACTCGTGTTGTCATTGGTGAAAAAGGCGACAAGCAGGTTGTCGCCGTTAATGATGACGAAGGCTTTGACCCTGCTTCCATTCCGCTACAGCGATGGGGCGATTACGCCGCGGTCAACAATCTTCCGAATCGATCCTATCAAGAGACTTTACGACATTCATTTTACAGTACAGAGCTAGGAACCTCATTCATCAGGAACTCTTACCTACCTGGCCAGTCGACTGGGATGCCCGGCAACCAGTCCCCGATTGGCGTCGACGGCTACGGCCCACATGGCTCTTGGAATCGACACTCAATGATGACCGCAGGGATGACATTTAATTCCGGTCAAAATGATAGGCCAAAAACCTCGTTTGGCTTGAATGAATCTGGAAGGGAGAGGGACACTATCAGAACACAGAGCAGACTGGGTTTGACAACCTCCCGAACCCTCGGCGAGACAGGATTGAGCAACGACGTAATCTCAGCCTCAATCAAGTGGACTCTCGAGGAGGCGGATCTAGACACAATCACGAAACGCCAAGTTCGTGCCATTGTTGAGCGACGCCTGGACACGGACCTGAGTGGTGAGCATCTTGTGTTCTTTAGTCAGGAGCTTGACCGCCAGCTGCAGGAGGTGGAGTCAAGTGTATGAAGTCACCGTCTTGCTCACATTTGATTTGTTTGCTTGATACTGTTAGAACTTGTATGGAATCGTTAATGGACGGCGGCGTTGGATAACCGCCTTGGCTGGATACTGTAGGTTTTGGTCTGGTGCAAGATTGAGGAGGGAGCTTAAAAAGAGTAACAAGTTTAAATTACACAATTGAAGAGTCAGAATGGCCTTTACGGGACAGCAAGCCACACCAGAGTGCATGTCATAGATGCTCCTTTTGCCCTAGGTAAACACACACAGAGTCGGACAGGTGAGTGCCCATCCATCTCAGCCTCAATCTCAGGATGAGCCCATGACCATGACCATTGTCAAGCCAAAATAGAACTATTTACCCGCTACATGAGCTAAGGGTAGTCTGTTACGATTGTTCTTATCCCTTTTGTGGCCTGAAAGCTGCTCGCTTCAGTGAGGCCGCCAGTCGATACCCTAGTCAGCGCAAAGCCCCCTTGACACGTCATCAGTCATCAAGCCTCGTTCTGTTGGTTCAGGGACTCCATCGTCGGACTTATATTACCCCATTATCCGCCAGTTCTTCACCACTGGCGCCTCTCTCTTGACTCTCATTGTTTAAGCATAAGCAGACCGCTGTGTGCAGGATTCAATGGAGGCGCCCTCTGTTACCATTGCGGCCTCATCTGGGCCCTCATCTTATTCTGGGGCCTTACCCCTGCCCCTGCCAGTCTGCTCACTCTGCCACCGTCGCAAAGTTGCATGCGATCGTCAATACCCATGCAGCAACTGTGTAAAGGTTTGCTTGGCATTCCATCCTACTTCCTATTGCAGCACACGGTAAATCCTAGCAGGTACTGATCAACATTATTCAGGTCGGCACTCCGTGCACTCCAAGATCACCCCCTCCTCCTCGAAAGAAGAGAGGTCCAAATCGTGACTTGCTGGCGAGGCTCGCCCACTGTGAGAAACTCCTTGAGGAATGCGAAGCAGCTCACAAGCAACAACTACCTTCCTCTTCTTCCTCTACTCGAGAGCCAAGTGTTGGCTCCAAACCAATAGTACCAGGCAAGCTTGTGCCGGGAGATGGAGTGGTTAACTTTACCGACAGCCCAAGGTGGGCTGTTCTTCACGAAGAGGTATTTCTTACTTTACCTGCTATGACATGAAATGTTGCTAACAAACCCGATGAATAGCTTGGAGCAATGCGCGAGTTGGTCGACGTCGATCGCAGCAAAGTATCACCACCGTCGCCAGACGACAGCTTGAATGACGATGGACTATTGCCAGATGCCGATACCGAGCGTGACTTTCGTTTTCTGCCCAGCCAGATCTTTCATCTTTGGAAAGTATTTCTAAACCGAGTTCACCCAGTGACAAAAATCATACACGCGCCATCCACACAACTCCACGTAGTCGAGGCAGCTTGCACCTCTGGCAGCGACCTATCAGCCACGACACAAGCCTTACTCTTCTCCATCTACAACGCCGCGTTATTCACACTTTCAAATGACGAGTGTTTAGAGTTTATGGGGCGTCCTAAAAGACAGGTTGCTCACTCATGTGCCAGGGCGCTGCGAGTACGCCTCCGTCGAACCAACTTTCTCAGGTCGGCCAGCTTAACCACTCTTCAGGCTTTGGTATTATACTTGGTAAGTCTGCGAGAGCTCTTTTTCAGGTTTCCCGAATATTAATCAAGTCTTTTATAGTTTTCTCTTCAAGGCCACCACGACACCCATGCCACTTGGATTTTCAGCGGCATTTGTGTCCGCATAGCCCAAAAGATGGGCCTCCATCGAGATGGTGAGGCTCTCGGACTGCCGCCGTTTGAGACAGAAATCAGACGAAGGTTATGGTGGCGCATCTACATGCTTGACGCCCGATGTGGCCTCAGATCAGGACTAGGGCCATCCATGATGCCTTCAGCCGGCGACTCCAAGATGCCGACGAACCTGAACGACTCTGAGCTGCATCCCGACTCGACGACATATTTCCGAGACCGAGATGGTCCGAGTGAGATGGGTGTCTCGTTCTTGATTTACAGTATGGGAAAGTTCCTTGCAGAAAGGCCGAGCGTGGAAGCCAGTGTTATTCAACATGAGATCGACATCACGACTACTGCCCCTCAAACACTTCCAAATCAACTCACAGAGCTACCAAATCTAGCCAAGGAGGTCGAAAACAGGCTCACCTATATCATGGACCGGTTTGCAGATCCTTCAGCTCCAAACGTCTACGAACTAGCAGGCCATATCAAAGCCCAAATACTCGGCAGGGTGCGGATCATGGCATCCATGCCTCCAACACAGCTCAGCTTGAGCTCTCAGCCTTTGCAACCGGCCGAAAAGCTGTTTCTAGTCGCTGTCCGCGTGATTGAGCAGTCTGTTAGTCAGTACGAGGCTATGGAACGGATCGAGTTTCTGTGGTATATAAAGATGCACTTTCAACTGGATCTCTTCGCTTTCATGATCTCTCAGCTATCTCGTCAACCAGCGGGTGACATGGTTGAAAAGGCGTGGGAGTTAGCCTACAAAGTGTACCAGTATCACGATGAGCTGTTTGATGCATCGGAAAAGTCGAATTTGGCGCTGGCAACCGCGATCACGTCGGCGTGGGAAACAAAACACGGGCCCATTTTCACCAGATCGGTACATCATGTTCAAGCGCCGGCCTACATACAAAGGCTTGGTACAATGGTTGCAGTGGACTCTGCTGCCTTGAATATGGCATCTGTGACCCTATCCGATGTGGTTGGGGATGATCACGGCGACCCTGCACCGCCGTGGGACGATTTCTCATTAGCATTCCTTGACCCTTCAGGTCCGAGTTTCCAGTTTCCGGGGATGATTTGAAGATGTGGCTTCGGTCGATATGAATCGAATAGCAGATATTGAATATAATATGAATAGTTCATTCTGCCAAATAGACGGCACAAAGTTTTGGGATATGCAACATACAACAGATGCCCAGTTCTTCCCCGTTTAAGCATATGAAATGACCGTTCCTCTATGATTAATAACAAATGAGACTCTTCCCCTTAAATTAAAGACCTTAATGAAGCTCCAAACATTATTGCCCGCAACCAGCGACTCCCGTGAGCATGCTTTAGCCCCTTCTCCCTTAGGGGACATATCGAAGCCCATCAAGCATATGTGAGCATCATGAATCTCTGAGAAACATGTGCTCCACCAAATACTTTACCCTTCAAGCCCTATCAATGACGATATGACGTGAGGACCTCAGCCTCATCCGTAGGCGCCCTGCCATCCTCCATCTCATGGTCCATAGACTTGTACTTGGGATTCTGAACAACTTGGCCCGGATGACGCACATTGAACACAACACAGACGAAAAACATCAGCATTGTGTCCAAGCAGTAAAGGTAAGCCTCCGAGGTCTGTAGCACGCTGGTTTGTCCGGCGGCAAACTCGGCCACCCTGAAGATTGATCGAATCATGATGAGCAGAGACACAAAGTAGAGGATGATGATGTACTGGCTCCAGGGAAGGGGTGTCTCTTGACTTGTCTTGGTAGGTTGTTGGAGGATGCGGTAGTGAAAGATGGAGATGACAATGATGAAGCCGGCGAAAAAGAGAATCTGGATCCCTAGGCCGACGAGGACGACATTCTGTCCCAGGTCAACGGCATCCTTGTCATCGGCACCAGCCATGACTCCTCCACCTTGGGGCAGGTTAGTGAATCCGGCATTAAAGGTATTTTCGGTGTTGCAGGATCACTCACCAATGCCCTGGACCGCAAAGGACAAGACATCACCAAGCACGAATATCTTGGTCAACCATCGGGTTCGAATGATGGAAAAGTGCTCAGCTTCCAGCACCCTGATGAGTCGCCCGAGAATCATGTAAATGGACGCCGCAAACAGTGCTGGCGCTAGGAGCAGGAGAAGAGTCTGCATGATGAATGGGATATCGGACCAATTTGGGCTTTCATTGGCGTTGTAGGCGCGGGCCGCATGACCTACTACCTCAACTATGACGGAACACGGTCAGTTACCCGTCAAACAGGGGGACGACTCTAGCTGAAGCTTACACAGAAGCCCGATAAAGAAGGCGATAAAGTACCATGTTTTCCCTTTCACGAGCTGGTAGACGTGGACAAACCCAGACAGGCTGAAGAGGACTGCAAAGAGAATGGCAGCTGCTAGCGAGGGGTCGTAGTGATATTTCGGAGGAGGACCAGTAACAGCTTCAGCCATTTTGAGAGTTCTTGTTCAAGCTGTGATGGAGAAGCTCTGAGCAGGGGGCGTTGATGTGTGTGATTTTGTTGGATAGTAAGGCAAGCTGGGGTTATCAAGAGATTGGTACTGCTTGCATCTACAAGCAAGTGTTATATAAATCTCCAAGATGCCCAGCTGTTCTGTTTACTCCAAGGGTGGTCCCCTATCCGCTCCCCTTGAAGATTGAAGAAGGCTGAATCTCATAGCACCGCGTCAGCGGCTCCTCAAGACGTGAATACGAGCCAATTGAGGCTCGTCAATGCGAAATCGGCCATGGTCCAGAATACGTCTCGAGAATCAATATGGCGGAGGGTCGGCGTCGTGATAACCGCCGAGCCAATCACATGGCCCCAATGCCCGTACCCATGGCGAAAATGCTAAGCGGGACTCATCTCGAGACCCTGGTCGTCGGCACTTTCAAAACCCCGACAACCAAAATCTGCGTCTCATCAGCCACCACCGTGACGTTGGTCGTATCTTGACGAGTAGCGACCCTTTCATTAACAGTAGAATAAGATGGGATCGAGAGTTGCACTGAAATGGCGTAGCATAGGTCACGGAACCAGCCGCTTGCACAGCCCTCGGCGCTTTTGGAGAGCCCGAAATTGTGAGACCGATAGATCAGAGAATGTGTAATACGTTGATGCTTATCTGGTACATGCTGAAATAGGTATTTTAGACGTTTTAGATGTCCAAGAAGGTGCAATGACCATGAGTTGTTCTCTCTGTCTCATCATCTCTTTCCTCTTCTCTCCAGCCTATCATTCTCACCATCCATTACAGTTAACCTTTTGGGTTTGGCAACTTCAAAACTATAACCATATCTAGATGTTTGGGATGTCATTTAAAGACCAACGCAAGCCCTCAAATCGAGTCCAGAGGATCAACCTGCTTGCTACACCTTGTACACTTGCTCTTGGTTAGGCCCACATCCAACTGCCCAAACATTGCATTATCGAAGACATGATCAAAGAAAGATATACGTGATACTCTCCTACTTTTAACCTGTTTACAGATATCGTTCTTGTAGTTGAGAAGCGTGTGTTCCCATGTACCTGAGTTATTAAGGCTGTGGCTTACAACACTATTCACTTAAAGATACCAACATCGAGATCACTCATAGATTGTCTCTGGGATAGCATTATAAAAGTAACAGGAGGGTGGAGGTGAATAGGGCCGATCGTCACCACTACACACAGTGCAATGTGCCAATTCTTGAAAACTTGCTATATTCTATCTCGTACTCATTTTCTTTCTTTAGCTTCATCATGCATCATTAGACAGGAGTCAGCATTTAGAGCCCTCACAGCGATAATAATAAAGGAGAATAATGTCTTCGCGACTCCCTTGGTTCAGAGGAAAGTGGTCAATGGCGACAAATCACTGCTATGAACCCTATGCTAAACTCTCAATGCTGTAGCTGTTACACCAAGACTGTTTATCTGTAGATTTGAGATAGAGTAAGCTCAAGTTAAGGATTACGGAGCTCTCATAGGTGAAAGACTGGTTAAGAATCTTGAACTATTATAATGATAGCTCAACAAGGTAGCTGAGAGGACGGTGATTCCTAGCTAACATTCGAGGCTGGAGAAGGAACAACTACCCTGCAGTTTGGTGTTTTTTCTAAACTCATGTCGGCGAGTAAAACCCTTGTTTCATAGAAAAGCGTCAAGTTGTTCTCTTAATAACACCCGAGCTGTGTATCGAGCAGAGAGATTTCTAGCCCACTTGATGGTTCCTTGATTATTGGGATGACTGAGTCTCTGTTGTTCTCTCGTTTGCATGTCAGCAACGGCTGGGCCATCCCCACACCCCCAGTGTCGATAAGCGAGGGCTGAATGTGACATGACACATCTGATTGGTTGCATGGTTGAGTTTGCCGTCTGACACACAAACTATTGGCACTAACACAAACCATTTGACGCCCTCTGGAGCCGTAATTTAAGCCAGGGACAGCCACCTAAAAACAGACGCAGTTATTCAGCAGAAGATGCGCTGTTCGTGCTTGCGATTGAGCCCCCTTTGCGAGGGGACGCCTTGTCGCTGGCTCCTCGTTAAGGTTAATTTTTTAGCGTCTAGGGGATCCCTGTCTTTGTCGAGCATCGAAAGCCTGCTGTTATGTCGCCAAGAGGTGCTTGGTCCACTGCTTGTGTCTTTTTAAACATGTTTGTCTCCTGGCGAATTTACAGAAGCTGCCCATCCCACTTCCTTCTCTCATTTGCTCATTCTGCTGGTTTCCACCAAGTCCTTCGTTATGTTTTCGCCAAAGTTGCTGGCTGCGCTTGCTGCCCTGTCCCTGGCTGTGGGCTCCGAGGCTGGCGTGTGCCGACCCCAGACTACCGCGGTTTTGTCTATCACCACTTCTGGTGGCGCTACTACTGCTTCTACTGCTGCTACTACGTTCGCTAGCACAGAGACCGTTTCTGTGACCAGCTCCGAGACCTCTGTCATCTCCTCCGAGACGAGCGCCTCGGCCGATACTTCTGAGTCAACGACCGAGACGGCTTCGACTACGGCTCAGGGTACGACGTCTGTAACTGAGGGCACCACCACGACCACCGAGACAACTTTGACAACGGTTGAGAGCGCCACTTCGACAACTGTGGACACTGCATCCACGACCGAAAGCACTACTTCTACAGTCGAGGCTACAACATCTACGACTGAGGGCACCACATCCACAGCTCAGGGTACCACTACTACGACTGACACGACCTCGACTACGGCCGAAGATACGTCATCTACGACCGAAGGCACGACAACAACGACAGAGGCGACTTCCACCACTACCACCCATGGTCCGCTGCCTCCCACTGTCACAGCAAAGGTGACTGTCAAGACGCCGCCAGAATTCGCCTTTACCCTTGTACTAAAGGACGAGAACAACTACCTCATGGCCACCTACGCTTCCGAAGACACCTTCACCTTCATCCGGGAGGGCGGTATCGCCACTCTGGGCCCGAATGGCCACAAGAAGCTCGCCCTGTACAATCCCGGGCCCGATATGAGTATGGTCCGCCTCCTGACTGAGGCAACCGCCGCCGTTCTGCCCCATGAGGAGATCATTTGCAGCCTCGCCGATGACGACACCATCAGCTGCGAGGCTCCTTCGGTGGGCTTTGCTGATCTCTACCTGTGTGGATCATACATCTACTTGGGCAAGCCTGGCCTTTCCGATGGTTGGTGCTACGCGATAGACGGTAATATGCGGATGGCCTCGTCGTGATTCTTCAAGTCTGGATAGGCAGAGAAAATGCATAGACTTAAGGGCGTTGTACATTTTGGTAGTCGACAGGCGGGTGGGTCAGGCCACTACGTTCTTTCTAGTACTTATCCCTGATTATACGTATACTTGGCGCCCTTGTTATCTTCTTTAATCTAGTTTGCCGTGTATGGGGACAAAATCTGCTATGGTCCATGTATCGCTTACAAGATGGAGTGTGAGACGTCCCTGAAATATGCATGCTTTATTACTGTGTTGAACCACATTCTTTAATACTGTCACTGATCGCTTTCTCTCAGAAAGAAAGGGTGCTTATTATCAGTCACTATTCTGTTGGGTGACGAGAGCCTTGCCTGAAGCTACATACATGAGATATTTGGGATCTGTATACAGATGGCATAACCCATGCGCTTGACTATTACATCGGTACGCCTCATCATGACCAGAGCACATTACTGGACCTTTCCTCTCGAGTCAACAGGCCAAATCTCTTCAATAATACCATTCCGATAAGCATAGTAAAAGTCGTGCAGGTTGATGGTCGGATCAATGTGGCTAGGGATCATCTCGACCCTATCGCCCACCTCCAGAGCCGGCGTCCCCTCCTCCCAGCTCAGTGATCCGTGCTCATCGCCTAGGTTCTGGTGCTTGTACCTCGGGTCCTTGCACTCGGCCAGCCCGCTGTCTGTGGTCAACGACTTGAGGCCCGTGTCGATTGTGACTTGCCTGTCGCCCTGCTTGCTGACGACAGTGGACAAGAGAGTCAGGCTGTTGGAGTAAAAGGTGCCCACGGCGTTGCGGTAGTCTGTGTCCATGAATATGAAGGATCCAGGCTGTAGTTCTGTCACGCCAGGTACTGTAGCGCAGAACTCGGCAGTGCCTGTCCCACCCGTGGTAACCACGTCCATATTGAAACCCTCCTTGCGTAGTAGATCAGCCGTGTCGGTTAGGATCTTCATCGACTCGAGGCACTGCTTCTTGCGGTCCTCTCGGCTGTGGAGATGCTGTAGGTGACCCTCGTATCCTTGAATTCCGATTAGGCGTAGGTGTTGAAGTGTGCTGATGTGCTTTGCGAGGGCTACAGCTGGTTCTCCAGCCGCCACACCCGTACGGCGTAGTCCCACGTCCAAATCCACCAAGACAGAGATGGGCTCCGTGATGCCAGACTTTTCCAACACATCGTTGATTGCCGTTGCTCCGACCTCACTATCCACCACGATCCTTATCGTCTTGTGCTTCCTGAAGAGCTCAACAAGTCTCTTCACCTTGACGGGGCCGATAATCTCGCAAGTGATGAGGATGTCGTTGAACCCCGCAGCTGTGATAGCCTCGGCTTCCGAGACCTTGGCCACGCAGCAGCCTTTTGCCCCCGCGGCGACGAGCTTGCGAGCGAGGATGGAGCTCTTTGTAGTCTTGAGGTGAGGGCGAATGTGGAGGCCGGTAGGTAGGAGGCTGTCAAACAGCTTCTTGATGTTGGCCTCCATGAGATCTAGGTCGACAATCATGGATGGGGTGTCGAGGCTATCCAGCCTGTCGCCGACACTTGGGGAGTACATTTCGATTGTGTTTCAGCTGGGAACGTGTTTAAAAGTTGAAAAGTCGAGGTTGATAGAGGTATTAATATGTGACGTAACGAAGCGTCGGCATCTCAAGTCCGACGAAGGCGGATAAATTCGGCTCTAAATCTGGTACCCGATATCAGTGAGGGGACTTGTCAACACTCACGATAGTCTGTCTACTAGTGGAGCTTGGCCAACTATCTAATCTGATTCATGGTCTTCGCCGTGACGAACTAGTAGAAGTGGGACAGTAAGATTTCGATATCTGGCTGTTGGGGATGGATGACTGGACGCTCGATTGAGAGACCCTCTACTCCGTACAGGCTACTAGCTACGGTATTGATCCCTTTATCAATGTGACATATCAACAAAAGACAGACGAGGTTGGAGCGGTGAAGTACGCCACTCATTCAATGGGGTAAAGGGGATTGAAAAAGGCGTGCAAAGCCCTTGCAAGGCGCCCGCGTTAAGGGCTGACTGGTTACCCCTCGCAATTAATATGCTGACGGTAGATCGGCGTTCCTGTGCTTAACGGCACACATGAAACGTTAACCCGCTAGCGAGACGGTCAACAAACTTGAGTTAAACGCAGCAAAAGAAATATAGTGACGGTAACCAGCAGCACCCTTTTCCCATTCGCCCAAACGGCCTCCCCGGGAGAAGAGATAACAAGGCTAGTTCGACGCGTCCAAGCCACGTCGTGACGCCAAGTTGGTTGCCCGCGACGCTCATTGGCCACCGCCTTGAGTGCTGTCGGGCGTTGGTCGCACAGCATAGGCAGCCAACAGACAAACCGTCCACAGGCTGGCATGGTACCCGGGTCGTCTCCCTATTGGACGAGGGAGCAATCAGGCTGGCAGACTGTTGGGATGGGGGATACAAAAGGTAGGTCATTGCCTCCCAGCCAGGCTTGCTGGCTGTTGCTGTTGGTTTCTCATTTTTGATGGCACTGAGATATCGTCACTGCGAAACGTCGCCCAAGACGCGGTGCATCCGCATCATCTAATCACAACCGAGAGAGACAGGTGAGTTTAACGCTTCTGCTGCTCAAGTCGGGCGCAAGGCTGCGCGGCAATTATCTTTGCGGCGGCTCTGACAGCAGCTAAACTGAACAATACAGAATCGGTCAGGTCACGCCATCATCACCAAAATGAGCGACATTGCTGAAGCAGCATCAGCCAAACAATCCCAAGTTACAGCCTGGTTGGCGCAATGCCAGGAGAAACAGGAAATCAAGACACCCCAGGAGATATTCCAGGAGAGACATGCAGCCCAAAGAGCCGTCATTGACCAGGAGCTCCGGTCGCTGATAGGGCTGGATCCCGAAAGCGACGTCACTTCAACCGGAGACCGACTTGTTCGGTATGCTGGTCAGCTAAAGGAGCTTGAACAGCAGCATGCATCTACCAAGGAGACCAAGGACCGCGCTTTTGCAGATGAGGTACAAGAACGGCACAAAAAGTTCTTTGCTTCCTTTGTCGACATTGTTGGTGTTGACCTTGCAGGGAAGTGGATGAGGGAGCTGAAGGGGGAAGCGACACCCGTTGAAGAGGATGCACGCATGGCTGATGACCCAGATCCGCTGCCAGAGACTTCAGCCTCTCAAGGGGAGCCAGTTCAGTCACCCAAAAGCCCTGCGAATGCTCGCGACGGGGCAAAGCAGGACCGAGAGAAGGAACCGGAATCTAATGAAGCCACGGGATCGAATCAAGACCGGCCCCGACCGAATCGAGAGTCTCAAAGGGACCAACCTGCTTCGAACCGCCAACGTCATCCAGAGGAACGACCACCTGCAGATCCTGGCTCACCACCGCCTCGCCAAGCTCAACCTCAGACTGACTCTCCCCCCGCTTCAGATCAACAAAACGAGACGCCTCTCCCCCGCCGTTCAGGTGCTCGACCAAATGGTAGCCATCGCAAGAGACCGGCAAGTCCATCCGGATCGAGAAACGAACCAGAAAAACGTGCTCGTGTCGACGACCCCCTGACCCAGAGGTCTATCGACTTTGAACAAGTCTATCAGGACGGCGACGCCGAAATAAAGTACAAAATCGCCCGATACCCCCGCAAAGATGGCAATTGGTACATTTTCGAGTGCAAAGAACATTGGCAGCACTTTATCAACGACCCTATCCTCGGCGCCGCCAAGCACCTGGCTACCCCTGTCCATGGCAACTTGCCCAGGAAGCACGAACTGGCTGTCAGTATTCTGGGCACGCTTGTCAAGAATTGCACCCCGGCCATGGTGGAGATGAATAACGAGGTGGCCCAAGAGGCTTTCGATCAGGGGCTTGGAATGCCCATGACAGTCAAGCGCCCAAAACGGCCACGGTTCGACGGCGGCACTACTGAACCCCGTGCAGCACTGCCTGGCGGTCCTCATACACGCAGCAGTCAGGTTGTGTCTGGTATCATGAACCCCAAAGCAGGCGAGATCTACGCCGCTTACTGGAAGAGCTCGAGGAGCTTCTATCCGGTTCTCATTCTGCCCTGGGGCAGCTTCCAGCAGATCGGCTTCAAGGGGACGCTGCTGGACACAGGGCTGTTGGATGACATGCCATCATGCTATGTCTTCGATGGGGAAGCTGAGGAGTGGGCCGATGGCTACGAGGACGGTGGTGCTTTGGCCTCGAAGCGTCAGTTCCCTGTTGTGTACTTTGACGAGCTCAAGTTTCCCGAGGAGAGCTCTGTTGGGTGGGTTCCTGTTGCTGATCTGAAGCACTTTGACTCGCATGACATGAGCATACTTCAGAGGGACTCTGTCTCCGAGTTTATCGACAGCCAGAAGAGTCAAAACCCCGATACTATCATCACAAGTGAGTGTGTTCGTATGAAGGATGCCTACTTTTGTCTCTAACTGTTGATATTTAGTCGGGTCAGAATCTCCGGTTCCTGGTGAGGAGTCAGATCTTCTAGAGAGAGGGGAGCAGCTCCATATGGACACATTGACTGGCTCACCGGGAAATGAAAACGGCGTCGATGAGCATCAAGAGCCTCAACAAGACTTGGCTCATCAAGACGTCTTTACCACGCCACCGCAGGAGACCCCACAGCCACCGGATGGACCAGAGGATGGAGAGCAGAGCCCAGTCCAGGAAGCAAATGGCGACGAAGCTACGACTAACGGCGATCCTGGTTTGACTGTCAACAAAGAAGCCAATCCCAGTGAGCTGGCAGCCAGCAATGGCGAGGCAACCCAAACGCTTCCCATCGTTGTGGAAGATGATGACGATGATGAAGATTCCGAGATGCCAGGCCTCATGAACTTCCAACCCCTCGGCAACCACTCCGATCTCATCACATCCGAGGACGACTTTTTACGACCACATTCGAGGGATTCTCTTTTGGATATCCTTCAAGACAGAGACGGAGGCGATGCCGCAACGGCAAACGGCACATCGCCTACGATGCCGACCAACCAGTCAGTCCCCAACCAGCCAGCTCCTGAGACGTCGCGCAATCATGTTCAGGAGCCCAGGTCTGAGCATCAAACAGGAATCACCACTACCGTGACGACCGCTCCGACAGCTCCGACTAGCCCTCCGGAAACGAATGCTTCTACAGGGATTTCACCTCCTTCAGCGACCGCACCTCCGCTAGTGATGGCGACTGGTCATCCTGGAGCACCATTCCACCCCCCCAAACCCTCAATTTCCAGAACCCAATCTTCACCCATCCCAGCCAGTTTGATGCCGGAAAACGAGTACCTCCAACAGCTAGCAGCACAGGCCGTCGTGTCCACGCACTCAGAGATCTTCAAAACAAAAGAGTTCACCTCACGGAACCAGCAGAGACAAACAAGTTCCAACTTTGCAGCTATACCACGGTCCTTTGAGATGCGTCCGGAGAGCGTCCGGGCCGAGGCTGTGCCGCAGCCGGCTCGGAGGAGCAGCGGGTTCTTTGACGCTGTGCTGGGTCCGCGGGCTGGGTTTGTTGAGCAGAATGGGAGACCTCAGTCGTCTTCGGGCAGCCCACGTTTCTAGAGCGATATCCTGGGAGTCTGGGAGAGTGCTGTGGCTACAATCAGAGCAGGCTACTAGTGCAGGACCATTTGAAACAACTTTGCTTCATCTTCTTCTTTGTCTCCTTCTTTGTCTTCTTCTTTCACAAACGGGATGCCTTTATTAAAAGTTGGTGTTTGGATTCTTGGAAAGTGCTTGTTGATAGGGGATATTGGGATCACTTTGTAATGCGTGCATGGCGATGCAATTTTTAAGAACAGGTGTTGGGCTCTTGTAAATGGACTGATAAAAATGACTTGGGATCAATCAAAATGTTTATTCTTGCTGCTGTTAACGTGCGAAAATGTCTGATTGTTCGGTTGCTATATGTTTGAGGCGAAACACATCGCTTGACTGGCTCAGGGGAAGTCGACGTGCCCATACCTCGTTTAGCTAATCATGGAAGCATTACATGTATTTCACACGCTACTCAGAACGGATATGATGCTATGAAGTGTTGATCTTGTGTTCTTTATTGCAGTTGAAGCCCGGCCCTTGATGGGATCACTGAACGAATAGGTAGCCACTCAGAACGGAGAATGCGACTATCTCGGCCATCTGGAACGAAGACTAGCCAGAGCTGGATAACTAGACAGACATACTACCACTAATAACGGAGTGGGAACCATGCTCTCAAGTTCAGTTCAAGATGACACCCTACTCCATCTTTATCTAGGTCGGCAGTAGTGTAATATTTAGTACCTGGGCTCAATACTGTCTAGACTAGGAATTCTGAAAATTAAACAAAGGTAAAGGGACGGTGGTCTGCTTCTCTTATGTCGTCGAGATGTACATTGACGATTTGAAAAGCCTCCACTGTCATCTCGGCCAGAAGGCGATTGAGTCTGCCAATCACGAGACGGACATGACAGCCCCCTACATACCAATGTCTTGCCTCAAGGCAAACAACAACTGATTTGCGGTTGCAGGCCTGGTTGGCTTGCGTATGTATGTAGCTGCCCTGGCCATGATTGCCCGCCTTTCATGCCCCTCCTCGGACTTAAGGGTCTAGGGGTTCTTGACTTCCCTAAGTCCGATATCAAAGGCATGAGGTGGATTAAATCGAGTCTCCATTATTGCTGGACTGGCTGATTGAGTCTAGGCTTTGCAGCAGCCTCAATGTGTCGCATCGCAATAGTCACGGCGCCCGTATACTTCGGGACATCCTCAAATAGTGTGGCAGGCCTCTCCCTCCTTGTTTCCCGTTTCCGAAGATCAGCTTTCACGAGTGGCTGACTCACGAAGAAATCAGGATGATAGGCCCCAGATTCATGAAGTCACATTCTGCCATTACTCCAGCGTGACTAGCCGGCTGTCTATTCCATCAGGCATGCTTTCGAATAGCCTCGGCTTGCTTCATCATGACCGGGGGTCTGTCCGAGTAATTCTTGATGTCTTCGAGGAGCCTGGCCCCGTTGGTGCTCTGCATCACAGCCTCCTGCTCCTCCGCACTTGTAAAGACCAACGTAACCAGCACCTGGAATGGCGCTCCCTGATCATCCTCAAGTTTCACGGCCTCCCAGTCTGACAGGGCGGGCCCAAAAAGCTCTTCAGCTAAAGGCATGTGTTTCTTCGTGTAGTACTCGAAGTCGAATGTGCATTCGCGAGGATATAGAACCTGTCTTCTTGAGCTGCTGTCCTGGGAGGGGGAAATGGCACGGTGACCTACCTTCCAGGTGACTGTCATGATGCTTGCCTGATTGGAGTTTCTTTTGCGTAGATTAACCTGTCAGAAGATGAGTGCCCATCCCTTCGGCTTTAAGGTGCTGCAATGCAAGCTTGAAGGCCACGGACTTTACATATCTTCTCCCCGACCGACAAAGGATGGCCCATGGCTTGACCGCTGACTTCGGACCATCGCACTCAGTGAAATAGATGGTCTGCGATGGAATAGCTTCTGTTCACCCGGGGGTGTGAGTAGTGACTCAAGTCAAGTCCGTGTGACCTCTCGAAGGCTTCTGCTGTAGTAACGAGTACAACAGAAATCACACGGCCAACGGTTATCGTGAGAGTCCGCTCAACTCGCGGCATGTTCTCGTCCCGAGAGTCCGTATGTAAAGCTCGTTCCCCGTCTATATATAGTGTGAGAACTTGGTACGCCTCATCCTTCAAGATTATCTTTATTATCCAACTCAACGGTTGCACAATATCTTGGCCCCAATACATCACTAAAACTCTAGCCTTTCTGCCTCAGCAATCATCATCATGGCATCTTTTTCGAACAATGTGATCGCCATCACGGGTAAGAGGAGTACCATATCCTGTATCATCAGTGTCTTGCTAATAGAGACGTAGGAGCTGCATCTGGGATGGGTTTCGAAATTGCCAAGCTACTCATCGTCAAGGGGGCAGCACTGTCTCTCGCTGATGTGCAGGAGACTGCTTTGGAGTCCGCAGCAGCGGAACTCAGAAAGCTAGGCGGGCCTGACGCTGTTGTGATGACCACACGAGTCAACGTCACAGTCCGCTCCGAGGTTGATGCATGGATTCAGACCACAGTTTCCAAGCTGGGCGGCCTCCACCGTGCTGTCAACTTTGCGGGCGTTATTGACGACAACATGGGTGCTCTGAACCTGGATGGCCAGGACGATTCGGGGTATGACTTTGTCATGAATGTGAACCTCCGTGGTGTCTGGAACTGTATGCGAGCCCAGCTGCTTAATATGCAGTCAGGTGCTTCCATTGTCAATGCATCCAGCGCAGCAGGCTTGATCGGATTCGCTGGTGGCGCTGCTTACACTGCAAGCAAGCATGCCGTTAGTGGCCTCACCCGAAGCGTCGCCAAGGAATTCGGTCCAAGGAACATCAGGGTGAACGCGGTTGCGCCGTAAGTATTATGTGTTCTCATCCGATACCTGTCAGATCACTAACCTTGTATTAGAGGGTATATTATCACGCCAATGACGGACAAAGCATCCTCCGTCATGGGCCTCGAAGCAGGTGATATGGGACCCGTCAATGCCTGCGCGCTTGGTCGGCCTGGCAAGCCTCAAGAAGTTGCTAGTTTGGCTGTGTTCCTTCTCAGCGATGAGGCTTCTTATCTGACAGGCACTGTCATCCCGGTTGACGGGGGCCTCATCTGCTAGCTGAATCATGTCGAGGGCACTTTGTGGTTTGTTGCAGTGTATTGCGGTCCGTATTCCGAGTTGTGAGGCTGGGGTAGATATTAAAAACAACGTCATGGTCAAAATAGTTTTCAAATCCGTGTTAGGCATCATGTAACTACTGCGTAAACCAAAGTGACGCGTGAATTTGTTGTCATGTTGTTTGTACTTTAAGATGAAGAAGCCGCATGTTCTAGGCTAAGCAATATTACGGAGATAGTGAGGTTTTCATGGACGGAGCTTTGTTTTCTTGCCTCATCAGAGAGCCAACGTCGTGGAGCGTTTGTGTCTCAGGGGTGTGTGTATAAAATAAAATAAGATCTACGGAGTAGTGCTTTCTCCACTTTTCTCCATTAATTATCCCCACAGGAGACTGACTAGACGTGACTGACTCAACCGCCACAGGGCAGGCTCCGCGTGGTTGACTCAGTAGTGTTGACTCAGTTACCACCACTATGGCTTCATCTGCGTCGGGTGACCTCATCTCCTCAGTGCCCATGAGCTTTCTCGTACCGACGTCAACGTGGGTCAGGTACGAGAGTGTAGGCCTATGGGCACTAAATCAGACGTAGTTGACTAAGGCTCGTTGACTCAGTTGAGAAAAACTCGGGGTATTTGATTATGCAAAGGTCCGAGTTGCCGGTAGTCCTTAGCATCTGCTAGTTTTTAGTTGACAAAGAGGCTGGGTAAACCCGTTGGTATGGCAGACGGAGTTTTCAGCATGCCGAAGTCCACTTCCATTGCGGATATTTCCCAAAGAACAGAGGGTCTAGCTTCCACCTCGCCAAGTCCGAGAGCTCACTAGCCAGCCGCTGCAAGCAGCCCCATGTTGGTGAGTCCTGCGTGTTTTCCATGTCGATGACCAGGTGTTCGCCTATGTCGACCAACACTCGGAATGCGACTTCCGGATCAACATATGATAATTTGATGATCTCCTCTCGAAGGTCCGGCCTGCATAGCGAAACCAGGGTCAGTGGCGAGTCCAATGTGGGATGTCTTCCGAAGAAGTGAGAACAATAAGAAAGACAAGCGCTCATACCACACCACTTGATCTATCACTCTCGGGTGCTCGACCTCTCGTTGCAGCCTTGTCGGGCGCATCCATGATGGTAACTGTTCATAGGCTGTCTGATCAAGAGTCACTAGCCACTATCCCGCAAGGAACCGACAGAAGCTTAAGATTAGCTGCTGCCCCTTAGAATCCTGGGGAAGGGGGCTGGGCGTTTACAGATGTGCGTGCAAACGCCTGGCCTTGAAGGTGTTGACTTACACGGAAGAATAAGTAGAGAATCCAGCACGCTGCGAAAAACTCGTGCGGCTTGTTTTTCTTCTTCAAAGGGTCCTTGTACTGCTTCAGCTGGTGGAACAGCGGATTCGGCGAATCATCCAATACGAGGTCTACAATGGTCGGCGGCCCAATGTCGCCAACATGAGCTCGAGCCGCATGAAGTATCTGATATAGATGGTAATCACACGGTGGCGGCGGCACGGTAACTTTCGAAGTGCTGCGGTGGGTGGGCGTACTAGCTTGGAGGGACAGAACCCATGGGGACGGCGACTCCCAAAAGGGGGCCCATTGCTGGCCATCTCCCGAGTCCAGAAGACCAAACGGTATCCCTTCCGGAGCGAGGGACTCTGCTTGCCTATGTTCGGACACGAACATGGAGGGAGGGGGGTTGACATCAAACGTGGACTGCTGCGACGGGAGCGAAGTGATGTGCTCTGGTCGTTGCTGTGTTTGAGGGTCGTTGGTGGACCCCGTCAAGACTTCGTCTTCTGTCGACGATTGGTGTGTTAATGTGTCGAATGTCAACAGCAGTTCGGACCGTGAAGAGACGAATCCCGGCACTTGGTTTGCCGCTGGACATTCATTGTCCGAAGTGGCCACTTCTTTCTCTGATTGACAGACTTGTTTGCTCAGATCGGCAAGGGGGTTTTCGTCGGCGCCCGCCAAGACGGACTCCCGGGTCCCCCTTCGGGCAAGAACCTCGGCCAGGTCGTCTAGAAGGGCATTGGCCCGGCGCAGCTGGATGGATGAGGCGGGTCAGCAGCAGTCTGAGGGGGATCTTCATGTGCGATGCGAGCGTAACTGGGAATGGGGCACCTACCTCTTGACGCAGTCGAGCGTTCTCTTCTATGAGTCGAGTTATCTGGCCGCTGCTACCCTCCTTCAACAGGCGCAGCTGAGCCTCCAGTTCGGCAATGTAGTTCCTCTGTCGCTGCCGATGCCGTTGCTGTGCCACGCGGTCCGTGTGCCTCTTCTTGTCGGCGCGCGACTGCTTATTCTGTGGTGCCGGACAGGCATCTTCTGATCCTGTCAGATCCATGATGTGGAGTCCTACTCGCATGCGTTGGCCGACGTTCTAATGAGTGCTGATATGTGAGATGGTTGGAATCGGGGACGGGGTTTTGCTAATTGCGGGAGGATAGGGGAGTGGAGTTAGGATAGCTATCTCCGAGCGGGCAAACCTTATTACTCGCCTCGTATTATGAGGTACCTATCAATTGATTTAAGCTTTGCAGATGTTACTAAGCCACTTTAGGCTCAGCAAGATGAAGGTCCCGGCGTACTTAGAGAGCTTCGCAACTAATAGAATTTAGAGAAGTATAAAACCTCCTTCTGTTGTCATTCTATATACCTTGAATAATTGCCTTGCTTATCCCACTATATTCAAGCTCACTACGATCACATATTAGCTAAACCTTTCTTATATCTTCTCTCACAATGTCTCAGTATGAATCAAGGGAAGCTATCCTAGAGCTTGGGGAAACACAGTAAGTTCCTCTAAACACACATTACCGCAAATATTTAAGGACATACCCTAAACAGATTCTAACGTTTTCAAGTCCCGAGTTCGCCGAGGTAAGAGATATACGCACCCCTCGCCTACGATTACTGACTTGAAGCCAGTTTCTTGCCCAAGCTGGCGATGTACCAAACCCCCCGCTGTCTGCCATGGCAGCGGCTTTCAAACAGAACCCACCCCCTAAGCCGCCATCTACGGAGATCGAATATACAAAGGAGATCCCTATGCGAGACGGCTACTTGAACGAGCTTCGCATCCATCATCCAGCCAAGCCATCAACCGATACTCGGGCCATGTTCGTCTTGATCCATGGCGGAGGTTTCTGCCTGGGGAACAACTTTATCCACAGCTACCAATCCCGGGCCATCGCGGCGCTCCATGACGTTACTGTCGTTAACCTTTCCTATCGTCTCGCTCCGGAACACAAATTCCCTGCCGGTCCTGATGACGTCTGGGACTCTATGAAATGGCTGAGCCAAGAGGGCAATGCGAAGGAGCTCGGGTGTGACCTCTCGCTTGGGTTCTATATTGGCGGTGTATCTGCTGGTGGAAACCTGTCCGCAGTCACGGCGCAGCGATGGGTGTCAGAGAAGTGCATGCCCAAGCTCACAGGGGTCTGGGCGTGCATTCCTTACGTCTTGGAGGAAGAGATCGTACCCCTTCAGTACAAGGACTTTTACCTCGCCAGGAAGCAGAATGCCGACGCCATGGTAATCAACAAGGAAGCGATGGACTTTGTGCTAGACGCGTACGATCAGGATATATCATCGCCGGCTTTCTCTCCCTTCCAAGCCGAGCATCCGCACACCGGAATGCCGCCCGTCTACATTCAGGTTGCAGGCCAGGACCCGCTTAGGGACGATGGGCTCATTTATGAGAAAGCCCTGCGTGCTCACGGAGTGCCTACAAGACTGGATGTGTACCCCGGTCTTCCTCATGCATTTGACGGTATGTTTCGGGAGCTCAAGATTTCGCGGAAGCATATGTTTGACACTCTGATGGGGATTGGCTGGCTTGCGAAGAAGGATACTGATCGGAAACTGTGTGAGAAGGTGGTTGAAGACTCATATGCGACCACGGCCTCAGTGCGGCCGATTTGAGGCAGAGAATTGTTTGGTATGTACATAGTAGTATCAACAGATTGCTAGGAGATAGAAGAATCGAGAGTTCCATACCTGACCCCCGCTTTAGCAGGTCACGTGGGAGCTGAGTGACTTATCTCCTCTTCTTACAACCACCACGTCAGCATGGATAGATTTAAACACAAGCACGTCACCGATGGCGACCTCTATTGATTCTAGTCCCCAGCTCAGCAAGATTTGCCCCCGCTGCGCGGTGTTTCAGCTAACAGACGTACCACTGGATGGCATCTTTGCAAGCACTGAGGACCAAGAGCGAGAAACTGACCTGGGCTGGGAAGTCGAGCGGGCTCCCGACGGTTTATATGATGTCTTTGAGGGTTCTGATTGCGATTCCTGCATCTTCCTCGGTCGAATTCTCTTTTGGTGGGGTATCAAAGACAAACCATCGACTGTGTCCTCAGCGACAAGCGTCCGCCTCTCGTTCCACCATGTTTTTGGTCCAGACAATGCTCATGGATTTGGGCTGAGGGCTCTACGCATCAAAATCAGAAGTGGTACGAGCCGAGGCTGCTGAATATTACAATGGCAGCTAACTGTGGACCGAAAAGGCGGCCAAGAAGACATTCATCTTG
The DNA here is from genome assembly GCA_011320165.1 of Fusarium protoensiforme. Taxonomy (NCBI): domain Eukaryota; kingdom Fungi; phylum Ascomycota; class Sordariomycetes; order Hypocreales; family Nectriaceae; genus Fusarium; species Fusarium protoensiforme. The sequence goes on along the minus strand of JAANQP010000359.1, from coordinate 162,272 downwards.
ATTGTCCCGTCACAGCAGTCGTGGATAATGATACGGTGCCCCTTCTGAGGCTCCGACCGCCTCTATCCCACGTCAGTGAAGAGACTGTTCGCTGGATGAAGTCTAGAATGGATTCATGCGTGTCTCATGATCACATTAACCCGCAAAAGACTTTTGTCCCCGATCGACTCATCGAAGTGGGAGCAGATCGACTACGGCTGGTCCTTACTAAAGAGATAGTTAATCCCGAATCTCCCTTGCAGATCCCGCATTATATGGCCCTCACGTATTGTTGGGGTCCCGAGCCACATGCGAGTAAGCAACTCAAGACAACCAGCCTCAATCTCTCGCAACATCTGCAGGCAATTCCAGAGTCTCTCTTGCCACAGGCCATCCAGGACTCTGTGACTCTGGCGAGGGCCTTGTCTATCCCGTTTCTTTGGGTGGATGCTTTGTGCATCCTACAGGATGTCTCGACGGACTGGGACAAGCAGTGTGCAGTGATGGAGCGCATTTATGGCAATGCCTATGTCACAGTTGCAGCCGCCGCCTCGCGGAACTGCGAGCAAGGATACCTACAGAGAGCCGACCGAATCACCATCCCTCTCAACCCTCGCCCCAACAACAACGGTTCTCTCGCCTTTGCGGTGTACTCTCCTCTCCACAAAGCTTCCATCGAGGAAGAACTCCTCGTCAGCCCTTGGCTCGAGAGAGGATGGACATTCCAGGAGCGCATCACGTCAACTCGCCTGCTGATGTTTTCAAAGAGAAACATTCACTTCAAGTGTCCATCATTCAGCGAATCGATGGGAAGGGAGCCAGAGACATATGATGCGGATTTCCGCATGCTCGACCGCGACACGCTTGTTCCCGGTGACAAGCTCCGTACCTACGAGGAGTGGGACGATACAGTCTCCCAGCTCAACCCTGACAGGGCCCATTTCACCCGCGAGACAGATCTTCTTCCGTCGGTTGCTGGCCTCGCAGCTCTGTTCCAGAAACAGCTGGACGATGAATACTTGGTCGGTCTGTGGAAGAACGACCTGCATCGGGACCTCCACTGGTATCTGATGGATGCAAGCGAAACCAGTTACCAGGCCCTCCTACAAAGCTTGGAAAGCCCGGTTCCCTATATCGCGCCCTCGTGGAGCTGGGCGAGTCGGCGCAGCTACTTCTTGTTCAGTTTAGGCCATCCAACACTTATAGCTGATTGCCGACCCGAATATACTGGTCTGGTTCCTACCATCACCCCGCGCGGTTCAACCGAGTTTGGTGAGGTGAGCGATGGCACACTAGAGATGACGACCAAGGTGCTCGTCGGGTCTCGGAGAATAGTATACAGAAAGGTGTACCCGGTTTATTCTCCTCCGCGAGACGCCGTTGGGCTGGATGGGGAGTATTTCGCTCATATCCAAACCGACTGCATTGTCGAGCATTTCTTTGCAACATCCGAGATCCCCGAACTCGCTGCTCCCATCAGTTTCCTTCTCATTGGGAGCACGATACGACGGAATTCAGATGCGAATTTCTTCTCGTCACGGCTTTCCGATAGCTCCTTGACACTTGGCGACGACCCTGAGGCATCGTTTAGTCATGCGTCGTCTGACTCGGGGTCAGTCAGTGCTCCGGAGTGGACAAGTGATGAGGTCGAGGATGCAGCTAATAGAACGGCATATGGACTGCTCGTCCACCCCACAGGAAACCCAGACGAGTACTATCGGGTTGGGACATTTCTGTCCAAGCCTTTTAGATCAGGAGGTCTATCATTCTTTGACAGCCTTGAGAGCAGGCGGGTAAAACTTGTATAAAACGCTTTGAACTGAGTAATCACTGCACATGCTTCCTTAAGCTGCACCTTGACTATTAAGACGCGTGTACAAGGGGCTTGACATGAATTGAGTTGCTAATTACAAACAGATGGGCCAGCTACTTTCCCGTCACATCGAACTTGTATGGATTCAACCACCGGATCCTGTTCACATTCGGGGGTCTGATGCTGCTAGTTCGATCACATATGCCGCAAGAAGATCATTCGGCAGCCGACAGTGAGCCATCGTGTTGTAGAGGAGACGCTCTCAAGGTGCAAGATAAGCTACCGCCTTGCCACAGTCAAGAGGTGAAACAAAGCTCCTATCCTACGGAGGAGCGGGAGTACTACCGACAGAGTCAGCAACTAATCGGCTTGGCATCATCAACTATAACGAATGGACAGGTAGCTTAGGGATGCTGAGGGACCTTCTTGACAAAGATGACTGACTAACCCTTACCAGGATCCTCCCAGTTGTACGCAGCCAAGCCGGTGGCGAGCTGAGAATGAGAGCAATCGGTCTGGAAGAGGTTAAACGGTATGACACAACTATGGCCAGAGTCTTACATCAAAGTGCCATTCAACTCGTATGGTAAAATAAGAAGGTACGTTTCTTTTTTTCTTGGCTTGTTTCTCTAGTAAGTATACTTCCCTCTGTGATACCTGAGATCACTTGCCGACATACATCAAGCTGCAGACTGCAACTCGCATTCCAATCACACATGTGCAGTGCAATCCTCAGCCACTTCTGCCATCCTTTCAAACCCTTCAATATATTAGAACCATCTGATCAAATAACTGACAAAATCATGCCCATTACAGTCCATTGATCCGCGGTATTGCATTGTAATGGGACTCCAGCCAGCCAGGTTGTGTCGATCTACTTCCGATTTCTGCTCAATGGCACAGAGCAACTAAAATAAGACTGAGCTCTCCTCATTATTCCCATGCATCACGTATAGCAACGGGTCTCACACGACATCCACATCGTGAATGTTGACATGTCTCGGACGGTAAGCCTAAATTGCTCAACAAGGTGCTGTGGCTAAGCTGAGCGTCCTAGTTGAACCGCACGCGAGCAAAGGACCGTGGTGGAGACCGGTCAGTGTCTCGGATGACGACGGTCTTCTCCATCTGATGCAAGCTCACAGATGGGGAAACGGCTGTTGTATGTGGCTTGCTTCTTGCAGCTGAGTCTGGGAGTATGATGACTGGCTGCTGGTGGCTGGCTGTTGCGTGATAAGCCACAATGCCAGGATACCTTTCGCATGAAGCAGCGCAAGTGATGAGAAACATGCAAGAGAAGTTTGAAAACCACCTAGAGGGCGGATTGAAACTATCTAATCAAAAATAAACTGTTTATTTTCTAGAGGACTGGCCGCAGCTGTTGTATCGTCTCTCTCGGTTAGGGATGAAGTTGAAGATGGCCTGCTGAGACAGGGGGGTTCCACCACTCATGCATGTCTCTCGACCCCGCGGCGCAGGGTTTCGATAATTCAGCTGTTGGTTCATCAGCCAGACGGGAACCAGCCCGGGCCGTGTATGTCTCAGTTCGGATGTCTATAGCTCTCATCGAAGCGCCTACAGCACGTCTGAGCCCTGACTTTCACATGCGGCCTTGGATGGCCTCATCTTCACCGGTCTATGCTATGGCTTGTTGGCTGCTTATGGGCCAAGTTCCAGACCATATTGACACTTGATCGAGAGAACATTGGGCTTCCATGAGACATCGCCGAGAAATGACGGAGAAGAGTCCTCATCCTGATTCATTCCATCTGTCGAGCATCTCGTAGTCTATAAAAGCCCAAGCATCCCCTCAATAGGACATCTCTCATCCCTCATCACCTCAGCATTCAAACTCACACTTCAAACTTCAAACCATCCATCACTACTCTCCAAGCTTCAAAACTTCATCATGCCTTCCAACGAGCCCGTCTACCGCTTCAAGGCTACCCTCCAGGTCCAGGGAGCCGGCTCCTTCGTTGACCAGAACGCCGGCGGTGGCCAGGATCCCCCCGTCATCGGCTAGTAAGTTCACACCAGCCTCGAGCCTTCGCAACTACTGACATTTGGCCATCTAAAGCTCCCAGCAGGGCAACACGAACCAGATCTGGGAGTTCTACTCTGTCCCAGGCTTCGAGACGCGAGTGGTGATCAAGAACACCGCCACCAAGTACGTCCTGTACTCCAATGGTAAGTGCTATCCAGCTAGTGTTAGGTTGTTCTGGTGCTGACTCAAGTTTGATAGCCCTCCAGGCCAAGGTCCAGCTTGGGAAGAATGACGTGTGGGATGCTGCTTCCCAGTGGTACCTCGAGGGAGGACCCGTTGATGGCATCGAGAATGGCACCATTGTCAGGTAAGGCAGTTCTAGGTGATGAAGATACGAGCACGGGCTAACTGTGTGGTAAACTCAGACTCCGCAACGTCAAGCTCCCCAACGGCTACTTGGATCTTTCTAACGGCGACAAGGCCAATGGCACTGCCATCCTTGTCTGGCCTGGTCACGGAGGCAGCAACCAGTCCTTCAAGCTCACCAAGGTTTGAAGTCACTGAAGGATTGTAACGGTAAAGCACCATGTGCTACACCGCCTCTCAAGATGTACCTGGGCTATTCCTCGCGTGTATCTCGGTCAATCTTTAAATAGCTCCTAGATACTAAGAATTACTCTATTCGTGGCCGTGAACTGTTTTTATCTGTTAAATCATGTAGTTATTCTCATGTCACCGAATCACCTCTGACTCGTTCTGCATGAAACGATGTCATGTAGTCTGTATTGCTGTATGATCATGTCACCAATCGGATCCCGCAGGAAGATCGGGAACAGTTGCCGAGACCCCGACCCCAAAGTATGATCATAGTTGACTGCCTTCCTACCCCTCTCCCCATCATCACCTCATCTACCTGCTCGCCTTCAGACTCTACGCCAGATCTTGTATCATCGATTAGTTGTCACCATGTCCTCTATCGGCAACCCAGTTCTCAAACAGCCTGTGAAGCTGGCCTGCGTTCAGCTCATGCAACCCGTTGAGGGCTCGGACAAAGCCGCGACACTCAAGAATGCAACTGAGCAGGTCGCCAAGGCCGCCTCTTCTGGCTCCAAGATTGTCGTTCTACCCGAATACTTCAACTCTCCTTTCGGTAGCCAATATCTCTCCAAGTATGCAGAGACACTACTACCCTCACCACCCAAACGCGAGGAGGCCCCAACATTCTACGCTCTATCGGCAATGGCCGCGGAAAACAAGGTGTATCTCATCGGCGGCTCGATCCCAGAGTTCAATCCGCAAACAAAGAAGCACTACAATACGAGCTTGATCTTTGACCCTGATGGCAACTTGCTGGCGACCTACCGCAAGGCGCACCTCTTTGACGTGGACATCCCGGGAAGGGTGACCTACTATGAGTCTGAGTACCTAGACTCTGGTAACAAGCTGGGTTTGGTCAACCTGCCCGACTACGGCAAGGTCGCCATTGCTATTTGCTACGACATTCGATTCCCAGAGCTTGCGACCATCGCCACTCGTAAGGGTGCCTTTGCTCTCATCTACCCCAGTGCATTCCCCATTGCTACTGGGTCCATCCACTGGCGTCTGCTAGCCCAGGCTAGAGCTCTGGATAACCAACTCTACGTCGCCCTATGTGGCCCTGCCCGAGACACGAGGGGCACTCTTGTTGCTTGGGGTCACAGCTTGGTGGTGGACCCTATGGCACAGGTTGTTGTGGAAGCCGAGGAAAAGGAGACGATTGTCGAGTGGGAGCTAGATCCGGATGAGATTACCAACACGAGGAAAAGCATCCCTGTGAGTGCGCAGAGGCGGTTTGACATCTATCCAGACGTCAGCGCAGGGACGATACAGTTGGAGGATCCAAAACTTGAGGAGCCTTGAGTGGATGGAATGTCTGTCATTTCAGAAGTTTGTATTCGCTCGCTAGCATTCTGGACACTCTCCGCAAGTCTCATAGCTCATCTGCAATACTCTTGATCAAAGCTTCCAGATCCTCTCCCTCCAAGCCCAGAAGCTGATTTGCACTCTTCTCTGGCTTAAGCCCATGGCCTGCGCCATCAGCAAACAGGAACTGCTGGATATACTCCCCAAATGCACTGTAGTCATGCTTCGCAAGCTTCTCATCGCCAATCTTCTCCAGCTCGGCGCCGCTTACATGCTTGATCTCAAACTTGGCCCCCGTCACCTTCTCGGCGATCCGCAAAACCTCGTTCTGCGTGGTGACGACGCCGGCTATGTCAAGGTACTTGTTTGCTGTATCATCTGGCTTTTTCAAGACGGCAGCCACTGCTTGGCCGATGAAGCCGAGTGTGCTGGTGGAGTAGGGCTCGTTGCCTGAGTCAACGATGGTACCCTTGTGGTTCTTGAGATCGGCAAAGCTTCTTCCGCTTCGAATGCTCTACACCAGCCATCAGCAATCTCACTTGAAATAAGGACCTAAGGAGCCTACCCAGTCCAGGAACAATCCGTTGGAAACTCCGGTCCAGGAGAACCACTCATGCTCCTTCGCAAGCTCAATCAGATAGTCAGTGTTGCGAATCTTGGGCGCCAGCAGACCGCCAATCTTGGTATCACGATACTCTCGAGATGGAATTCCAAACTCGGAGGGGATGAATCTCGGAACCTTGGCGGCGATGACGGCGTCGATGATGACCTTTTGGTTTCCGGCAGCTGCTGTTGCCGCCGTGGAGACGACCGCGTGTTGGCCGGCAATGGCATCCTTGACAGAGTCGACAGAGGTGATGTCAACTTTCTTGACCGAGACTTTCTCGGGAAAGGTGGCTGTTGACTCATTTCGAGTGATGGCTGTGACGTCGAAGCCAGCACTGAGGAGGGCCTGGACGACCTTGACGCCGAGAGTACCTGAGGCCTGATGATATGTGAGAATGGACGCTGCAAATCTAGTGAGACGTGTGCTGACTTACACCGACGACTGCGACCTTTTGGATAGCCATGTCTGTTGAGTATGTGTGGTTCTTTGTTGGACAGTCTAGATCGACTCAAGGAAGTAGGTAGAGACCAGATCGTTGTGCTTAATACTTCCCAACAAGCCTCCGAGATGTCTTGCATACTTATGCTTTTCCCCTCAGCGTTCAAACCATGGCATCATTCGAGCATGAGAGGACGTAACCTCATTGAACCATCACAATCCACTCATCGTTGAACGATGTCCCCACTACCGGCATGATGCCATAGCTGCATACAATTTCACAAATTCGAGCCGCTGAATCAGCATCGTATAATGCAACATTGTCAGTATCGTTGGTAGTTTCCCCGGTTCCGTTGAATTACTTGTATTTGCTATGGGACGTCTTGGGTGTTGGTTTCAAGAGGGCAGGATGTGGAGAGTACCTGTGATGATCGCTATGATTCAAGGATGGCTTCAGAATCCATTATGCAGAAGGAAAGGCCATATAAAGAAAGGAAGACAAGAGGAAGAGTGACAATCCCATCACGCAGGCTCATTCTGGTTCAAGTTCAACTCCATACCAACAGCAGACTGTAACCACGTATTCCAGTCGACATCATCAACCTCCATAGCCATATCCACGTCTGCAAAGGAAGTTGCAGTACCGTCGGTGGTTGTCCACAGCCAAGGCGAATCCGTCGCCTGCCCCCTGATTTCACTCTCAAGCTCCATGTTCGATATTGGCTGCCTACCAGCGGATCCGACTAGAAATCCCGGTTGCCCACCCGCGGATGTGGGCTGGTTGTTTGTGTTCTGCCATGCGTTGCCAACCGCAGAGGCAGAATTGTCGACACCAAGACTCTGCGTGATTTCTGGTACCTCGTAGCCACCTGCACCAATCAAATGGACCTTGTACCGGCTATCGGGGTCTACTAAGCCAGTGACTAGTTTTCGCCAGTACTCAGAAAACGGCCCTGTCCCATTGTCTGTAGAGAACGGCCCTGGGCTCGCGGGCGTGGGCACATCAGAGTCGCGTTGTTCCAGCACCTCAATAGGCACCCCGGTGGTTCGTATCTCAGCGAGCTCCATCTCTCGTTGCTTCCTTGCTTTGGCCATCAACTTCCTCAGCGGAACCCAAACCCTCGAGTGCTTGGACATGTTGTGCTGCGATGGGATCAACCAGCTGCTGTGCAAATCAACCCACGCCCTTTCAATAACCGGTGACCACTTGCGACGGCATATCTCGATCATGAGATAGACGATGGCATACCAGTGGGTATACGTCTGGTAAATCCAACGCCATTGACGACACTTTTGCTCCGAGTTCAAAGCGTGGTTGTACTCGGCAACTTCTATCGCCGCGACAAGCAGTTTATCCCGAACCTCTTCAGAGAAGCGTTCATCCGGTGACGCAAAAAGAGCAGGGAGGTAGATGAGGAGGATCAACTTGGACCGAAGCAAGCGCAGGCACGTGAGGCCTACCCAGTATAGAATGTCTCCTCGTTCAACCGAGAACTGGAAGTAACCGTTCTCGACCCTTTCACAGACTTCATCCAGCAGACGGATCTGATCGTCGAGACTTGGGCCAACTCCGTCGATGGTCGAGGCCATGATCTGTTTTGAGACGTCGGCTAACTCGAGCATGGCGAGTGCAAATGACATGTCGGTGAGGGTCTCTCGCGGAGGGGGCATCTCCTTGGTGTCGGGGTCAAGATCCTCGTCGTTGATGTTGAGGGGCATCTTGGTATCGAAGCTATCCCTGGATATCGTGAACTCGGTGCCCTGGTCTTCAGACGCTCGAACATCAATAACGCAGATCATCCACCACAGCCTTCGCCGCTGTTCCACCTCAAAGGGTGTCAGATGCGGAAACCTGGATCCATCTCGATGGAGGCCAATTGCCTGAGCCATTCGGATCAAGAGCCCCGTCATCATCCACACATATCTCGGGTTATCGTGACGCCGCACAAGCATGAGAAAGATGGCAAAGGCTTGGACGAGCACAATATTAGGGTCGCTGAGAAAATCTGCCCTGGCAAGAGCATACTCCAGGCCCAGTCGATATTTCAGATTGAGCTCTGCCTTTGCCGAGCCAAAGTTGGTCATGACATCGTCCTCTTCCAGAGATGTCACGGCGGCGTAGTATATAGAGAACATCAAGGCTTCGTTAGCGGGTGAGAGACTTGTGCCAGAGCTGCGAGTCTCGCGAATCATTTTTCTGATGGTGGGCATGTGAACGATCCGTGCGACAATGTTGACGTTCTCGGAGAAGATGTCGAGCAAGAAGGGGACTTGGGATGGAAGTGGGCGTAGATCTGCAACATCTGGGGCAGCACCAGTGAGGTTGTGTCGGAATAAGAATGCGTGTCGTTCTAGAGGTGCTCTCTCCAGTTCTCGTGTAGAGTGTGCAGTTGTAGGAAGGCCGTCGTCTGAAGACTCGTCTTGGTCGTCTGGCAGTCCTCGAGTATCCATCTTCAAGCCGTCGAGCTATGTCAACCGGTCGATGAGTTAATCCTTGGTCATGTAAAGGCAGGGCGAGTCTACACACCTCATCACTAATGCGAGACCAGAAGCCACTAGCAACATATCTCGCTCGACTTCCATCTTGCAGAACCATTCTCCCAAAATGCTTCTGCACATCAGACGTGGTTGATGTTGAAGGACTTGATCCATCTCGTCTCCCCTCTGACGGAGAATTACCCTGAGCAGAGCCGCTCCCAGCAGGACTCACCCCAGCGCTCGCCTGCTCAAGCTGCCCTCTAAGCTCCTTCACAAGATCCTCCAGGTTTCTTAGACGCTCCATAACCTGCTCACCCGCCGGTTCCGCAGGATGGTCACCCTGCCGTACCGACCCGTCGGCGACACGCTCAAGTCGACGCGCCCATCTCGGCGGACGGTCATTCGACGGTACAACGCAGGGGATACCGGCCCGGCGACAGTTTGAGCAGGGCGAGAGCTTGTCGCAGCGGACTTTTCGGCTGCGGCAGACGACGCAGCTACGGAGCTTGGCGGTCCTCGCGGGGACGGGGACAGCCGAGCTCGCGTTTTTCTCGGCCGCCGAAGCCGAGGCGGACGCGAGGTGGTTTGGCGGAGGTGCTGATGACATTGCGCGTGCTCTTTCGGCGAGGACTCAAGTTTTGGCGTTGCCTTGTCTAACTCGGTTGCTTGCTACGGCTTGGACTCGGTGTTGAGTGAAGATGGCCTCTCTTTTCTTTAAGTTGAGAGTCTGGCTTGCTGTCGCATTGCGGCATGGGAGCGGATGGCGTTGAGAATGGGTATCTTTGTTCAACATTTATGACTTTTACAGAACAGCCTCTGTGAGCCCTAACAGTCTCAGCTACACTTTTGCGATTTATTTACCGTTTAACTTTCTCCAAATATCACTTTAAGGGTAACCTACTAGTAGCTTCAAATTCAGTCCTCTCTTCATGGAGATATCTGGCGTTGAAGCAGATGCTGCAAGTACTTCTGATGGCTCTTGTTAAGGCGCAGGCACCACGATAAGCGCTATCACGGCCCCGCACTCGAGTCTGGCGTCACCCTTCTGGTTCCGGGTAGGCAGTTCTTTGACTGTTCAGCATGGCAGAAATGGCTTCATAAGACCAAAGGATATGTGGATAATAGAATGAGTAGTATTGACAGATTATTAAAATTAGCGAGTCTACCTTTAAATCATAGGGTGCCTAAAAACCGTCCGTTTACAGTCATATATCCTCTCCAAGTACCTGGACCCCTCCCAAACACACAGCCCTCAATTTGTAATGGTCACAATCTTGCCCAGATACTTGGCTTCCCTCTTCAACAGCAAATTCTCAGCAATCCACTTCCCAGAGTCCTCCCTCGAGATGGTATAGCCAATTGCATCAGACTCGCGTCCAGTCTTCGGATCCTCAATGCCAACACGGATTGTCTTCTCCGTTTCGCCATCAACCAACAGGCTCGCCCGAACAATGACAAAGTCCTCGCCGCTTTCGGCCAGCTTATCCTCCATGATCCTCTTGTCTTCGTGAGGAACCTTGAGGAGAACGTGATATAGCGGGATCATTAGGATGGGAATATCGCGGCCGAAGCGAGACATGCCTGTCGTGCTGAACACCACCACCAAGGGTCTTCCCGTAACCCCCTGTGATCGTAGCTGAGCCAGAGCATCAAGCAAAACAGCCATGCCCTTGCGACACACATTCGGGTCGTCAATGGACAACTTGCTCAAGATGGGCTTGCCGCCAATAGTGGAGACAATCTCATCAACCAGAGTGCCATCCTCCTTCTTGAGGACCTGGCAGACGGCGTCAATGTCGTGGGCGTTTCCCTCGACGATGCGCAGGCCAGGATTTGACTCTGCGGGGAGGATGGACGAGAGTTTGGAGGGCGTTCGGCAAAGAGCGACGGCTTGGTGGCCTGCAGCGAGGGTGTGCTTCAGCGCTGACAGGCCCACGCCAGTGCTGGCGCCAAGGAATGCAACAGTCTTGGCCATGATTTTGGTGCAAGATGGATAGAAGCGGAAGAGAAGGGCGATTAAAATGCCTTTGGGTTGGAAAAAGCTGATGTATTTGCGTCGATGTGAGTGTGAGTGATGAAATTGATTGATCTCGCTGGAATTGACTTTCTTTATATTGTCTATTCCCCTCTGAGTTCTTGCCCGAGACTTGGCCGAGCAGCACGAGCATCGCGCGAGGAACGGGTTCAGTGTGGTCACGTGACACACTCGCTCATTTCTCGCTCTACTGTGCCTCGACTGTGCATTCCAAGAGAAAATGTGTAGATATATGATGCATGGCCGGAGAGCGGGGCCTTGAGATTGAAGATACCATTCTAATAATTATAAATATACCAGGAGAATTCCTTCTGGTCTTTCTCTCGTTTTTCATCACTGATCAATTGCGAGCCATCCACCAGTAATCCACCTCGATACAGTGCAAACTCACAATGGCACGCACCCTCACAGTCAAAGCCCAAGTAGAGATCTTGGCATCACCAACTGTGGTCCGATCTGTGGTGAGTACAGTCAACAGAGCGCTAGGAAATATGATTCTCACATGGTTTGATTGATAAAAGTTCCTCGGATTTGATCGATATCATCAATGGCAGCAAGGATGGGATATTCGGCCTGCCGACTCAGGCAAGAAGCCACTTGAACTCAAGTCGGGGGATAAGGTCAGAGTATCGATGCATGGGATGGTATTCAATCCAGTTGTGATAGTAAGTCGTTCAACTTGATCTTTGATGCTGAATCCTGGACCACGGCTCACAAATACAGACGAATGATGCCGAATGCTTCACTTGGGAGGGTTCCATACCCTGGATTGTCAAGGGCAGACATTATTTCTCATTCTCCCCCAGTAAGGAAAATCCAGGAGGTACCACTTTCATCCAGTCAGAGGATTATTCGGGCGGATTTGTTACTCTGTTTGGGTCTTGGGTCAAGACGGATCAACCGAACGAGAATTGGAATGCCTTCAATGCGGCGTTGAAGAAGGAAGCCGAGAGATGCACGAGTCCGTCATGAGTCATGAAAAGTACTAAGGTAGATGAGAGAATAATAATAGATAAACTCACAGCCACGCGTTTGAAGAAACCGTATAGCATTCAACTGATGATGCATCTCTAAAAATAGCTTGATGCATTGCAGCATGGGATCGGATCTCTCCCAATGCTTCAACACCAAGGGCAGGCCCTCAAATGTATCGTGACTTACGGGATCAAAGCTGCCTCACTCGATAAAGCTTATTCACATCACATGATCTGCCCACGGAGATGGCGAAGTAACGCATCGAGCTGAGGACGTCTCTCTTACAGGCACATGCCCCGCCAGGACCTGATGCGTTAGCGCTGACGATGCCCTGTGACGTGGTTGTATTGTCCATTTGATGCCTGCAGCTCACAGCCTCCCAGGCGGTTTTTATTAGCCATCTTTGCTGCCTGTTGTCGCTGTACTCGTACCCCGTATCCATTTTTATCTAGGACTCGAGTCGCGTGACTTGTCGGTCTTCATATGTCCTGGCAACGACATCTCGTCTTACCATCATCGATCCCTTCATTTTCATGGTACTCTGAGTGCATTACACAGCCACTTTTCTACCATGAATCTCAACAGACTCCCGACGGAATTGATAGCTCGAATTCTTGACCATCTGGCTCCTCTACATAGAGACCAAAGCCGTCGCCATCTATGCCAGGCCCGCCTGGTGTGCCACTTGTGGAACGACCTGGTAACCAAGGCGCTATTCAAGAACCTCACGCTGTACCATACCCTCGAGACCGCAGGCCAAGACTTTCAATCCTGGAGGAACTTGCTCAATCTCGAAGCCGTCCGCGATGCCGCCCAGAGCATAGTCATTGAGACATGCCCGGCAAAGGACCTGGTGCACGGCCGTGACCCGACGACATGGCACGATTGGGAGGAAAAGGGCGAATGGCCTGCCTTCACTGCGGCCATCGATGCCATCGCCGACTTGCGGAATATTAGGTCAATCAGCGTCCGCTTTTCCAAGTGGTGTCTTGGGGGTCATGCCCACTTTGGAAGCACCAGAGACCGCGAACTGCAGCCTACGCGCGAACATACGCTGAGGAACATTCTCAACGCCTTACGGCGGCGGAAGGTCCGCGGTGGCACTTCTGAGGCGCCTGTCATCCGAGAACTGGCACTTGAGAACCTGCAGAACCTGCCTCTCCCGTCCGACATTTGTGAGGGTCTCCTCAAGGATATTGCCCGTCTGCACATCATGTTCTGCGTCGAACATACCAGGACCGCCTACGCCCACGACACACATCACATGGAGCGCCGTGAATACGAGCCGCACCTACAAAAAACCCTCCTCCCTTCTGTTGCGAACCAGCTCGTCGAACTCACACTAGCCTCTCAAGACCGCTGGGGGGTAATGCCGGGCAAGTTTAACGGCGAGGGTCTCAACTTTCCATATCTGAGAACCTTGACACTTGGCGAATATGTCATCGGCCATCACCGCCAGCTCGATTGGGTGCTTGCCCAGAAGACGCTGACCTGTCTGCGGCTGAACCGCTGCTTCATCGCCTCGCACATGCGAGTGTACGAGGGTGACATTGAAGGGTGGCATATCGACGCCGAGGATTGGGAGAGGGTATCCAGCGAGCCGTACTACGGATGGGACGAGCACCAGATCTATCTCTTCCACGGGAGGTGGGAAACGGTATTCGAAAATATCCGAGAGAGTCTTCCCCGGCTCGCAGAATTCTGCCTCACCTGGGATAAACCGACAGATTTCTTCCGTCAACTGGACGTTTCCAAGCCTTCTTGGCTGTCACCGGACCGTTACATCACGTTTGACATTTCAAAGAAGCCCAGTCCTTGGATCGCTTCGAAGGATTTTGGTTACTACCCTTATCGAGACGACAAGGATCCGACAAGGCCTGTTAACCTCGCTCAAGTGACGGATAAGCAAGATCGTAGGGCATTCGAGGCACTGGTTTCTGCGACGTATGAGCGGCGACGAATGACCGGATGAGGGTTGATACATGAAAGCTCTTTATTTGAAGTTTGGAAATGAGGTTTCAAGTACGGCGTTTTATGACTTGAAAGGTTTAATGACATGATGGCATAGCGAGCTGGCTTTAAAATGCGAGTAATAATGGCGTACAGTAAATTTGCCGTCTCAAATTTGAGCTGTTAATATGACTAACTTTCCATACTTGTATTAAACTATCCTCTCTACCACCACAACATATGATAGCTCGTGGACTATTCATTTTCATCCGTGGCCCGTCATCGAGAGTCCTCGCTCTGCAGGGTCCTCCTCTGAGACTATCTCACAACATACAGAATACACTTGGTTTAGCATTAATAGTTCAGATATTAGCGGAATTCCCGGTAGCGTATTAGATATTACTATGTTATTAATAGTAGCCACTGGGCTTAAGTCGGTTGAAGTTTGGTCTGAGTTTGACACCCTCCCAACTGAGCTAGACTAGCTTGTCGGGTGATGCCATAATAATTTCAGTCCATGACCAAGAATGAAAGTTGAGACATCAAGTATGAAGCTGTTCTCTAGGGAGCCTTCTTTCGCACCAACAGCAAGGCCCCCTCCATGTCACCGTGGACAAGTTCCGCACCTTCCTCCACTCCCGAGTCGTGCAGGATCTTCTCAAGCTTCCTTCTCATTATCCGTAGCACATCTTGCTCAGTGCCCACCGCTTCTGGGTGAGCCTCCCGCCATCTCGTAACTGGACTGGCGGTTCCGAGCATCAGCTCGATCAAGGCCGGAGGGAGCGGCTGCTTCTTGACAAAGAAGCAGTCGGATGGGGAAACAGGGCCCGTATTCCATTCCAAGCGCTTTAGAGATGACTCGTCGAATTCAGGCACGGGGCTTGTACAAGTCCAGGGGAGGGGAATGCGGCGATACAAGTCGCGGGTGAGCCAGTTGCCTGGCAGGAGGTAGCCCTCCAGCTGTTCATCAAGCTCGTCGATAACGGCTTGAAGGGAAACGTGCTCGGCCATGGACTGGTCGACACGAAGGGCACCTCCGGTCCAGAAAGCAACTGTGCCGCCGGGCTTGAGAACCTTGGCAGCTCGCTCCCAGAAGCGCGGCATATCGAACCAGTGAGCGCACGTAGCCGCCGTGATGACATCGACGCTCTCCTCCGGGATAGGCGTCTCAAGCTCTGAGCCAAGTGTCTCGGCCGACGAAACCTCAAAGCGGATGCCTTCATCCGGGGTGCCTAGGGATCGTGCAGTACTGATCATTCCCTCCGAAGGGTCGAGGCCAATGGCATTTTTGAAGTTTGGCGCAAGCTTGCGGACCGCGGTTCCGGGGCCACAACCAATGTCAATGATGGTGTTGAATTGGCCAGAGCCAGCTTTCTGGAAGTCCAGGATGGCCTGGTAAAGGCTTTCATTGTAATCGAGGCGCAGCTGGGCGTATTGCTTGCCCTGCTGCTGGCTGTAAGCGCGGAAGGTTTTTTCAGACATGATGGGCTTGATATGATGAGTCTTGAAGATGTGAAGCTGGAAAGGTGTTTGGACATGGTACCAATATCGAGTTGTAGTTAGTGCTTACTTTAATAGAGGAGATCGATGGGCGGGGCGGGATTCCCAGAGGCCTCCCCGTCGGACATTGGCTTTCAGCCGGCTCCGACATTCCAAGCGAGGTCGATATTGATGTTTCATGGCTGGAGATTGTATCCACTAACGTTGTTCGATTATCGATCGACGTCAGCTTAACAGGCAGACAAGTCGGCTTGCCGTGCATCCGAAATCCGGTCGTATAGATTCCGCGG
This sequence comes from Fusarium protoensiforme, assembly GCA_011320165.1. Lineage (NCBI taxonomy): Eukaryota > Fungi > Ascomycota > Sordariomycetes > Hypocreales > Nectriaceae > Fusarium > Fusarium protoensiforme. Next base: position 146,321 of record JAANQP010000359.1, on the reverse strand, counting down.
ATTCCGGGCTTGACGCGAGATTAACACGGCTTGTTTGGGGATGGACCGCAATGATGGAGACGTAAGCCTGGATCAGGATGCGTAAATCAGCCAATGGCGGCCCAATCATGTGAACGTCTTTCTGGAAGGATGCTGCGCTTAAGTAGTTATTGCTTGGGCACAATTTTGCCTAGATAGGCAATATGAGTCGACATGATGTTGGAAATATGTATTGAAACGGCAGTCTAATTGTCTTGGAACAGTTGATGTTCATAGTCCATCTTGAAGAGATACATTAAACGAAGGTCCTGTTTTGTAAAGACAAGTTCAAATGTGTTGAAAAATAAAGACGTGACAAACAACAGAGGGTAAATATATCAACGTAAACCAAGTACTTCTCCCTCTGTAATGGTAGTAGGACGAGCACGCCTTATCGAGGCAGCAGGACACGCATACGCCAATCCACTGCGGATCGGAATGTTCTTGTCCGAAATGCCAGGAGATGCGGCAGTAACCCACGCAAGGTTCACATCTGGTGGGAAGAGAAGGCAGTAGGTTGATCCTCCATGATGGAACATGCCCAGTTCCTCTCCCTTGCCGACACTCTGTGGTAGATCTCGCCGAAACCTTTCCAAGATCTCGCACGTCGACACATCAGCCATTCCAACAAAGAGAACGCATACGACTCCGGCTGGTCCCTCCGTGTCGATGAAGAACATGGCTCGTGTAGCTACATGGGAGATGTAGCCTTGAGCTCGATCAGGGCCGGCTTGGTCAGGGCCTTGGGGGTTGGCAAAGCCGTCGAATGTTGGCTCTGAAAAGTATGTCCCGTCGATGACTTCGGAGTGGATGACTTTTCCTGAGACTGGAGAACTCCAGCGATGGTAGGCCGTGGCACTCAGGAAGGCTTGGAATACTGTGCCGCCGACGAATTGACTTGCATCTGGGTGGTGGTTCAGCATCTCGACGACAGAGTATGGCTGGCCCTTTAGCCAGAAGGTATCGTATTCCTTGACGTTGGCCTGGAGGGCATATGGTCTCGACTCGCAAGCGTTGACGATCCATCTTGGATCATCAGGGAATGCAACCGGCCTAATCTTGTCCATGTCTCTGAACTTCCTCACGAAAAAGTCGTCCCAGCACTGGAAGCCCCAGTGTACAGGGTCACCGATGGGATCACATTCAAAGATCTGATGGAAGGGTAGAGGCTCCTGGCCGTCGACATTGGTCTCTCCTTCAATGGTGACCAGCACTTTGCTGCTTAGCCATCCGTCTGGGTCGGTGGTGAGGACGTATTGCGACTTGTTGGTCTTGAGGACATTGTCCCGCCATGTGTCGAGGATGACCTTGAGTTTGGCGTTGACTTCGGCCTTGAGGAAGAAGGCATATCCGCTGCGAGTTGCCATGGGCCAGTCGAGCACCGCGTTGAATGGGAATCCGACGATGCCCAGGCCGTGCTCCGACATGCTCCAGCTGGGCGCAATCCTAGTCATGATGATGGAGAAGAGATGGAGCATGTGCTGGTAATCCCGAACCTGTCTGTGTCCAGCAGGATCCTTGAGATAAGGCTGCTTGCTTGGGACTTCATCAAACATGGCCGAGGCAAGCATTCGAAGCTCTGGGGTACTCTCGATGAGGTCGCTTAGGTCCTGGATGGGCTGAGGCCATGACGGAATCTCTGGACGTCGATATCGCTGATCGACGTACGCGACAAATGTTCTAGTCCAGCCCGCAAAGGTGTGGGAGTCGCTGATTGGGACTGATCTTCCCAGATTTAGAGGGTGGCGTCTGCGGTATGGCACAGGGGCCTGAGAGGCCTGTGTAATGGCAGAGGACTGCCCTGAGTGAATATCGACCTTCATCGTTTCAAGAGTCGAAAGATGAGCTTTGCATGATGAAATAAGACGCAGAGGAGCACATAGCAGACTATTTAAATTACTCTACACCGCGGTCTACCCGGTGCCCGGGGAACAGGGCATCAACGCACCTTGTGCTCTCCAACTCACGTCACATGCGAGCTGCTGTCTCAGGCCAGCCATCAATATTTGATGGTGAAAGCCTTGGGTTACGTATGACATTGTGTAAGGATATGCAGGACTATTGAGTCTTATTCGCTCAGCTCTCTGTGCCTCTGAGACATCGGGCCGCGCCGGTAGACGACAGGTACACAGAGCCTAAAAAACGAGGGGGATGGTCCAGGTGGGAAAGGCAATCTTGAAAGATCGGAGCTGATATCAGATGAGGTTATGGAAAGATCGAGGGCGAATGCAAGGGGCTATACATCGACCATGTTGGAGCGTTGTTCGCTCACCTGGAGACGCCGAGCTACTAAACCCTTTCTCTTGACAATCTCTACACGAGCGATTGAGTTCAACATGACGTGTCAAGATGCGATATCACCTCTTGTACTTGTGCGTGAAACAAGTGAGACACTACTACCCAGAATAGGAATGCTCTGCAGCCTCAGCTGGGGCCGCACGGGACGGGCTGAGGGGATTCAGACTTTGTACGCTTAGTGATTGGACGGCAGATCGGAAGCCTATCTGAGGCCGGCAAATGAAAGAGGTCGTGTAACCTTGAGTCGAAAACTTGACATCTGCTGTGCTACAGGAGACGAGCCTATCAGGTTGCGCTATGAAGTGAAGCCGTCACGACTTGCAGTCTAATGCACCTCCCCACTTTCGTGGCTGGCGGATATCGCGAATCCATAGGACATGCCGTCCGCAAAGTAAGAGACCGAAGAAGGAAGTCGTGTTGCTATGTTTAGAATCTTGGTATTACCAAGGGGAAAGACACATGGTGACAGCCACAAAGCATACTTGTTGATTCCATTCTTGTCATTCATCGCGAGCTAACTATCAAATCTGTTTACAAAGAAACTTGCTGCCATACAATTTAATCATCCTCGGCATCACGGGGGCAATTCTCCTTCCAAAACTTTTCATAGTCATCCCAAGTCTGAGACGGAAACGCGAGAGGGACAGTGATGGGACCAAAGGGGATCCCCTGCTCCTCGAACTCGTCGAGGCGAGCCTTGGTCTTGGGCCTACTCTTGTTGACGCTGTACACAGAAACCCTGTGGCAAGAGCTGGTGACGTGCAAGCCCCAGTTCCAGGCCGTGCGGACGTTGGGAGGCTGCGTGTTCAGGGAGTTGTCCCAGCAGCGGCAGACAATCTCGACCCAGCCTTCAACATCACAGGGGAGATCAAACTCCCAGGTCCGCCAAGTCCACCTCCTCTTCTTGGACAGCTTGTCAAGGGGAATCATGTACCAGTTGAAACCGCCATCAGCAGACAGCTCGACACGCTCCGGCCATCGTCCACCGCCAGAGTACGCCCAGCCCTTGCAGCGGATCTTGCCGTTGTGGATGACGACCTGCTTCGTCCAGGGCGACATGATGGCCGAGCTGACAGGCATCTCCTGGATCTGGATGCCGTCTGTCATCTGGAAGTTGTGCTTTCCGACCTGCTGGGGGAAGTAGAGGTATTCCTGGCTCTGGACCGGTGCCCGTGAGGGTTCTTTGATGGCCTTGATGCGATAGAGCCATTTGACGCTTCTGGCGCCGATGTAGCCGAAGACGACGATGCGGAGAGGGTAGCCGTGGATTCTGGGGAGGACCTCGCCGTTCATCTCCCATGCCAGCATCACTTCATTCGCCTTGACCTTGGACCACGGGACGCTGACAAGGTAGTTCATGGTCTTGTCGTCCTTGAAATAAGTGTCGGCGCCGTAAAACTCCAGGTGCTTGGCCCCATCAACCAGGCCTCCACACGCCTTGATGACCTTCTTGAGGCTGATGCCGACGTAGCGAGCAGTGCCAATTGCTCCCTCAGCCCAGGGCGCCTGGGGGACTTCGTCGCCTTGACCGGGGTACTTGAGAATCTGCTCAATGCGACGAGTTCCGGAGCACTGCATGGTGATGCTCTTTTCCATCCGCGGGAACTTGGATTCATCCATGAGATCATCCAGAGTAAAGGAGCGAGGATTGGCGACGAGACCATCCAAGAGGAAGCTGTAATCCTCCTTGTTGATAATGGGGATGCCGCCGTGATTTCTCACAAAGTGAAGAGAGTTGGGGGTGAACTCCTGGTCAGTCACGAGACGCTTGGGAGGTTCTCCGTTGTAGGGGAACTGCAGAAGATGAAGCATGTCGGGATGCTTCTCCTTGAGAACAGTAGCCCACGAGTCCTCGGGGACCTTGGTGAGCTCTCCGCCGACGGCGTGGTGCCACATCTTCCAGTGAGTACCAGGAAGGACAGGGTTAGTCGCAGGAATAGGACCGAGCTGGAACTCGGGGTTGGGCGGGAACGTCTGAGAAGTCAAGATCTTGTGCGCGGCAGCCTTCTTCTTGGGATAGTTTTCCCACTCGACGAATCTTGATGCATCTCATCAGCACGAGCGTGGCCTTGAAGTGAGAAGCCTACCCAGTCCAGCCCTTTCGCTCAGCGGCAAAGAGCTTGTCACGATCACCGACATCCTTGATGGCCTGCTCATCCTTGGTAAGCTCCCCAAAAATCTGAGGCTCCAAGGCCTTGGTCTCGGGGCCGGTCATGTCAAGGACTGGGAGCACAGCTCCGGCCAGTCCCTGCTCAATCATCCACTCATCAGGGCGATTGGTAGTCTTCATGATTGGAAAATAGGTACTGTGTTGGTGTTTGTCAAAGTCTGGTGAGAGACGAGAGATGATGGGAAACGGGGCTAGAGGGAGATATACCAGAAGGGATACGGGCCGGTCAAGTATGACGAGAGAGCGGGTCACCAGCGTTGCCAAGGTACAGATGAGCCCAAATCGGGTAATACAATCTGTCCAATGATGGTCTTGAGTCTGGCACAAGGTTTCACTAAGCCGCGCTGTTAGCTCAAAGCCACAGGGCATGTATTGGTCCGACACGTTCCGTGTCTCTCTTGGGGAGCTTTCATGTGTCTGATCAGCCCTCCCCGAACTTGTCTGGGGAGGCTGATTTGTTGAGGACCTTCCACTCATCCGTATCGCTTCCAGCCGTGGTTCACTCACACCGCATTCGTCGCATGGATGACAATCATCATGACATTAGTGGCGGACGCATGTTCCTGCGGGGTTGTTTACTTTGACTTCAGCTGCATTGACGTTGATCCGGTAGTTCCGTTCCAATGGGAGATACGTCAAGCGGGGGAGCTGATAAGAAGCCGAGCTTCATCTCACTTTAGGATCACAAAGAGTGTCTCTTTGAACGGCATTGAGCTGCTTTGGATCAGATACCATGGTCAGTCAAGATGCCGAATATTAGTCCTGAGGCTCGAGACTTACCCGTCACAGGCCGACTCGAACGATAACCCCCTGTGCACACTTGCCAACGGTAAGGACATTCCCATGCCATCCTCTGTCTGTGATGTATCTAATCCCAATTGTCAAGGGCAACCAAGTGAGAATCCTGGATCAGTTCAGCAAGTTCGCTATGGCAACAGCAACGGTGGCTTGATTGTCTTGAGCGACACCCAGACCCTTGAGGTCCTGGCCCATTTTGCCCGAGAACGCATTCCTGAGCGGTACAGCCCCATGTTCATCTCCACCCATGTTACATGGTACTAACACGCCTACAGGAGCGTCCATGCAAAAGCTGCAGGCGCCTTTGGTGAATTCGAGGTCCTCGAAGATGTCTCCGACTTGACCGACGCCAAGTTCCTCACCGGCATCGGCAAAAAGACAAAGATCCTCACCAGGATCTCCACCGTCGGCGGCGAAAAGGGATCCAGTGACACAGTCCGCGATGTCCGAGGCTGGGCGACCAAGTTTTACACCGAAGAGGGCGTCCAGGACTTTGTCTTTAACGACCTGCCCGTGTTCTTCATCCGTGACCCCATCAAGTTCCCTTCCATGAACAGGAGTCACAAGCGTCATCCTCAGACAAATGTTCCGGATAATACCATGTTTTGGGACTTTCATGTTAACAATCCCGAGGGGATTCACGCGTTGATGCATTTGTTTGGACAGCGCGGTATTCCGGCTTCGTTGAGGAACATTAACGGCTTTAGTGTTCACACGTACACCCTGAACAAGGCTGTGAGCCGTGTACTGCTCCCCTGTCATTTCAATCCCGCTAACGATGATAGAACGGCAGCTATGTCTATGTCAAGTGGCATTTCAGACCCGACGATGGCATCAAGACCATGGATGCGGACACGGCTGTCCGACTGGCCGGCTCAGAGCCAGACTACCACGTCAAAGATCTCTTCAAAGCCATTGAGAAGGGAGACTTTCCGACTTGGGGCGTATACATCCAGGTCATGAAGCCTGAAGAGATCAAGAAGGCTCCTATTGACATTTTCGACGACACTTACACCTGGCCGTTTGAGCAGTACCCTCTACGGCTTGTTGGTCGCCTGACGCTCAACAAGAATGTTTGTTTTCCTACACTATTTCCCATCCATATAGCTAATATTTGAACAGCCGAACAACTACTTCCAGGACATTGAGCAAGCTTGCTTCTCGCCGTCAAACATGGTACCAGGCATTGGGCCTTCGGCTGATCCAGGTTTGTAACCATTCCACTTGTTGGCGAGAATAAATAACTGATTCAAAATAACAGTTCTCCAAGCTAGAATGTTTAGCTATCCAGACGCCCATCGTTACCGGTATCTCCATCATCCCTCTTTACAAGTATACCACTGACAAGTCAAGGGTCGGCCCCAACTACATGCAGCTCCCACCAAATCGACCAAGCAACAAGGTGTACGCCCCATACGTCCGCGACGGCCCAGGAACCATGAACGGAAACTACGGAGGCGACCCAGACTATGTATTCTCCGAGCTTCGCCCAGTAACCGTCAGCAAGCGTGTTCAGATGCCAACTCATGAGGTCTGGGCTGGACATGTGACGGCCTTTTCGACTTCGATCAGGGACAAGGACTTTGAGCAGCCTAGGAAGCTTTGGGCCATCATCTGTGAAGAGGAAGGCGGTAAGGAGCAGTTTCTTCACAACATTCTTCCTACATTGGAGGATATTCCAGGCAAGTTGAGGAATGAAGTATTGGGTATGTCTACCACTTTCGCTCGTCAGTGCCGGCGCTGATCATTTGTAGATTACTTTGCTCGTGTAGATGGGAAGCTGAAAGAAGTTCTTCGAGAAGCTCTTGCTAAGAAATCAAAGGCACACAACGGTAAGTAAGCATGGTCCATGGAATTCATTTCTTGGGCCTATTATTACAGAATGAACTGCTGTAGGTAGGAAGGCGTCATCTTTCTTGGGACTATAATTTCGATGAACAGGGTTTACAAATTGTACTATGAATGGGGCTCATCTTCTTATTCTTCAAATCAACAGGCCAGAAATATGTGGTGGTAACTCTTGAGATTGCAATATCTAACAAAATCGTATAAATCATAACCATTCCCTTACATAAACACGTCTACGCACGGCTATCAGCCAGTGGCGATGCCTCCTGAATCTCATGAACCTCCATCTTGAAACCCTTAAACTTCCTGGTAGGAAGCTTCATCTCAAACATGTGATCAAGCTCAATCATACTCCTGCCCTTCATCTCGGGAATCCACAGCCAGCTCAGAACAACACCGATAATGCAGAGGCCGCAAAAGACGAATGCAGTCTTTGCTCCAAGGGCTGCCTTGTCCTTGCTAAAGAGCATCGGTAGCAGAACGGCCAGGGTGATGGATGCGGCTTGGGATGCCACGCTTCCTAGACCATGGGTGAGGGATCGGAGCTGCAGAGAGCTTGTTTCTCCCATGATTGCATAGCCTGCTGGCCAGCAGCCCAAACCACATACCACAATGACTGATATCATAAGTCCTGCAGCTAGCCAGGTGAGCGCTGGACCTGACCAGAAGCCCGAGATACCCATGGCTCCCCACAAGAGCACAGCGACGCCCATTGACACGATAGTCATGCTTCTTCGGCCTGTGCGAGAAAGAAGCCAGAAGCCAATGCCGTTGGCTACCATTCCTGCGATGATGCCACCAATCATGATGAGCAAACTCGGGCCAGATGCCATGCCGATGCTCTGCAAAAAGACTGTGGCATTGGATAGGAGATCCAGACCAAACAGTGCAGGGATGACATTCGCCAACAAGACAATCATGGTACGACGGAAGTTGCTTCCCTTGAAGCAGGCCCAGTAAGAGACTGATGCAGTCGTCGCCTTTTCTTCCTCAATGGTTTCTCGTATCTTCTCCAAGGCACTGTATGGGTTCGTCTTGGGGCTGAAAAGCCGGGTCGCAGAGCGAATGGCCCTCTCTTCCTGGTTCGTTCGGAGAAGGTGAGCAGGGCTCTCGGGCATGAGGCAGGACAGGGTGAAGGGACCAAGGACGAGAATCCACTGAGAACCAAAGGCCCCAAGGTAGCCGTTCTTATTGCCCATCTGGTTGACTGCATACACCACGATGGCGCCGATGAGTTGACCGATCAAGGTAAAGGTCGGGAAAAGAGCCATGGCCGGACCTCGAAGCGCTGTCGGGGCATTCTCTGACACCCAGGTAAGACAAGTGGTCTTGATGATGCCGACTGTGAATCCTTGGAAAGTCAGGCCAACAGTGATGACCAGACGCTTGGTATCAGGCTCGGGAGGGAGATGGGAGAAGAAGATGCATGCAATAGCCATGGCTGAGATGATGCTGCCCATCATGAGAGTGAGCTTGCGGCCGATGCGGTTCTGTAGCCAACCACCTAACATGGCACCAGCAGCCGCTCCAGCAGGTGGAAGTCCCATCCAGAGAGATAGCCAATTTCCCGGAATGGTCATTTCTCCATCAATCATCTTGCCGTAATCCGCCTTGAACGAGTCCTCGCCAGTGATGGCACCGACGACGAGCAGGTCGTAGCCCCATCCGATGATGGGGATGGTCATGGCGAGGCAGTAGCCTGCGATCTTGGGGTACTTTTTGATAGCTTGGCCAAGAGGTAGTTGTGTTTCCATGTCGTTCTTTGTGCTTTGGTTTGATCTTGTTGCTTCGAGGGGTTGCCCGGGGTCGTAGGCCGTCTGCTCTTGGTCTTCTTGGGGGACGGAACGCCATCTTATTGCTTCTAGCTCAACATAGTCTGGGGCGATCTCGCCCGACTTTGTCGATTCTCGGTAGGGTTCGTAGTTGGTCATGACCTCGGGAAGAGGGAGATTGATGCAATGGCCTTGAAGTATGCAGCTCAAGTACAGATTTCTTGGTGGCTCTTGTTGTGGAGTGAAGGTGAAGAAGATTGTAATGTCGAGATTCAAACTTCCAAGATGAGAAATGAGCAATTAAGTATCAAGCCAAGCATAACCCTCCAGATAAAATAACCCCAGTCAATGATTATGATCTAGAGCCCACACGGACAAGACAAGGCTGAGCTTACTCTGCCCAACTGCCGTGAAACCCTGCAGCCGTGCTATAATTGGTTCCGAATCCGAGCAAGGCCAATCAAGACCCCGGGCGCCCCTCGGCGCATCAGGCGAAACGCGCCTGGGCGGGGCGGTGTCATCCTGATGGGCAGTTGATCATTTCTGGTTTTGTGGTGGAAGGATTCTGCAGGGCCCCCTACGGACTTGTGGTCTTATGTTGGAACCCAACGGAGTTGCTGGGTCGAGCTCTGGGGGAGGCTGGTGGACGGAGGATGCTCTTGGAGAGCTTTCTACCTGTTGGCTCATCTCATGTGAGCCAACGAGTATCTTGGTGAAGGATTGCATGGATTAGCGAGCCTTGACTGGGTTAAGAAAAGCCCACGGGTGATGAACATGGCCTCGACATCTAAACCACACCTTAATTCAGCCCTACGATGCATTTCTCACGCCAAGTTTCGCTTGCCACAAGCATTCTCGCTACCATTTCAACTGCCGTCTCCAGGAATTCTTTCCATTGGTCATTTTCACCCTCCACAAACGGTACACCCATCTCCGTAGGTCTTGGCGTATCCGTCGGAGTTGGAGTCTGACACGAAATCTCCGTGGGCGGGACCCATAAGCGAGCTTCGGCATGGGGTGCGAAATTCGGCTTTTACGCCCAAACTCAGCCGCGGCACGAATTCTCAGAGTTTGACACTATCATCATTCAAAGAAAAAGAAGGCTGATGCTATAGCTGTTGTAGGAAACGGCGATATCAAGCAGTTCTCAAAGTCCGGTTAGTACTAGTGTTGCTGTTGCTGATATACCCGAGCATCTCAAAGTCTGACTTACATCACACCTGCGACCTCCTTTCTGCCACTTCTCAGTTCGAAAAAGTTCCCAAAATCCATCAATACTACTCATACATACGCCTTTATCACCCTTTCAATAGATGACCAGCCTTAAACAGAACGACAACATGGCCGGCCGGCCCATCTGCCAGATCATCGCCCCCGTCGGCATGCTTGGCTACGGCTTCGACGAAGAACTCACGCGCTATGAACTCGCCCACATGGTCCCCAATGGCATCCCGACGGCCATCATCCTCGACTCGGGTTCTACCGATAGCGGCCCGCAGAAGCTTGCCCTCGGATCCATGTCCTGTCCCCGTTCAGCCTACGCCAAAGACTTGTCCAAGCTGCTCCGACTTGTTCACGAGTTTCGTGTGCCGCTTATCTTTGGGTCGGCTGGTGGTGATGGGACTGACGAGCATGTGAAAGAGATTGGAGACATTATTGAGGAGATTGCTGCCGATGAGGGAAACAAGTAACCCTCCTACTCGCTTGGTCCAGCCCAGCTTGCTGACTCCTTTCTAGAGACTATAACTTCAAGACGATATCCTTGTTTTCCGGGATCGACAAATCCATAATTCTTGAACGACATAGGCAAGGCCAAGTAACTGGATGCGGTGTCTGTGTCCCCCCTGCAACAGAAGAAGAGATCGAAGCATCAGTCCGAGTCGTTGCTCAAATGGGCCCAGAACCCTTCATAGACGTCATGGACGCCAACCCCGACTTTGACGTGATAATTGGAGGCAGAGCATACGATCCTTCACCATATGTTGCCTACTGCACACATCAACTGAAACAACAGATCGAGGGTCTCACAGAGGGGGATATCCAGTCTCGAATCGGCGGTTTTCTACACATGGGCAAGATTATGGAATGTGGAGGCTTGTGCTCGCTCCCCAAGTCGCATGGTGCAGTGTCCACGGTCTATGCTGATGGGCTGTTTGACGTGAGGCCTACAGCTCCTGATTCTATCTGCACGCCGCTTTCTGTTGCTGCGCATACGCTTTATGAGAATACGAGACCGGATCTCTTGCGAGGACCTGGCGGAACTCTTGACCTAACCGAGTCGAAATACGAACAACTGGCCGATGGCAGATCAGTGAGAGTTAGGGGCGCCCAGTTTCGCCCCTCCAAGGAACTTGGCAAGCCGTATCAATTCAAGCTCGAGGCCGCCCGTATCGTAGGCTACCGGAGCCTGTTTCTGGGTGGAGTCAAAGATTGTAGGTACCTTGTTCATATCGGATTTTAGCTTGGGTTTCTAACAGACTCCAGATATCCTCATCTCCCAGATCGATGACGTCCTTGCTCTTGTCAAGGGCTACGTCCACCAACAACACCCCGACAATGCCGGTGAATGGAAACTCGATTTCCACGTCTGCGGCAAAGATCAGTACACAGCTGCTGGGCCAGGAGAGCTCTTCGTCGTTGCTGAAGCGCTCGCGTCTTCGCAGCAGCTTGCCAACAGCGTTGCATCCAAGGCAAGGGTTGGCATGATTGTGAGCACCTCGTTGCCTCCTGGGTTTAGACAAACGCTGACATACACAAAGCATGCACCTTATCCAGGCCAAAAGGCAACTGCTGGAAACTTCGGCTTCGGAATCGGGGGTCTTATGGAGATTGAGATGGGCGCATGCGCTGAATTCTCCCTCTACCATCTCATGGACCTAGAGCAGGGCGAGGAACGTCTTATCCTTGATCACGAAAAGCCGTCATCCAGTGAGCTCCAAGGGCCTTTGCTACGGGGAAGCGTTGCCACAATAGGCAGAGGAACACCGACTTCATCTGACGCTGCCTTTAGGCAAAGCACCTCAAGTCTCCGAGACCAACTCCTCAAGCCGACATCAAAACAAATACCCCACGCCAAAAGTATTCCACCAACTCAACCAACGCGAGAGCCCAAGACGCTATCAGACTTGTGCCGCATCCTCCGGTCCAAGAACGCCGGTCCTTATGAGATTACCATCGACGCCATCTTCGATTCTGAAGCCGACTACCACGCCATCAAGTCTTCAGGACTCCTCTCTCCAACCAACGTGTCCAAAGCACTCGGGATCCCCAAGGAAGACATAATCTGGATGGGTTTTTTTGACCCTGCAGTGGCCTTCAAGGTCACGATTCCACGGGTTCGCTCAGGCAAGAAAAAGTCTGCGGGAGGCTTCATGGAGAGCGACATCCACGGGTCACAGGAACACCTGGGTCTTTCCAATCTCAAGCTTCCAGACGCCAGCACTAGCCAGTAATCAAGCCCTTTCGGTATCCCGGCCTGGTCCAATTCGACAAAACTTGCCGTTGCGATTGGAAGCGTCGGAGTACTCTCTGTGACCAGGCGTGTGCGTTGGCAAATATAAAGTGATTTAACGGGACGCTCCTACGCTTTCCGTCACACGGAGCAGTCGTGTAACATGTATCTTTATCTTTTATCTTCTGTAACACCATCAGCGAGAACATATAATAAGAGACTATCTATCTTGATTAACCTTGTACTTTACCTCAGAAGGATGGCCAAGAGTCTTGATACTCTGACTCGAGTGGTGTTGGGTCAAAGGACAGTAGGCTCATATATGGATCATTCCAAAAGCCCCTGAGGAATTCCGAGCTTGTATCAGGCTGATCCAGCTCAACCGGTTGGTTCAATAGCCGCTCATGTACCCTTGACTCTTCAGGTTCGCCTTCGTCCTGGATGGTCTCGTTCTCACGGATTTCCACGGGCTTGCCACGAGCTTCAGAGGCATTACTCACGGCGTCAAAGACTATCGACACGCCCATTCTGTGAGTAAGACGTAGTGCGGATGGTTCGATCGACTTTGGGCTCTCCCGTCCAAGGACCTCAAACACCCTTGCCGTCCGGTTGTATTCGTCCAGTGGCTCGGTGGCGCAAGCCTTGAAGAGGTTCTGGGCCATCGAGATGTGGTTTGCGACAGCTTGCCTCTCTTCTAAAACATCAGATCCGCGACGATGGAAGAACTTCAAGAGAAATATTGTGGCAAAGGCAAGACATCTGTAGTGATTCTTGGGTAAACACCTTTGTTTTCGGATGAGTTCTTGATCATTCCCGTCAGGCGGAGCGTTGCGCATATCCAAAGTCGATATGTGGATGATTCGAAGAGCGACATCACGCCCAGTCCTCAACATTATTTGCCGCGACGACGAGTTGTTTGAATCTTTTGTGATGACCAAGGCGTAGAGATGCATCTTGGCGCCCAGAATCCCGAGCTCGACAGCCCTCATCTGCTCATCTTCCAGAGATACTTCGGCTCTCAACGCATCAAGCTCGGTATCGAGGAGTCTGATAAAGGAAGAGCTTGCACCTTCACCCATGTCGTGGTTCAGGAGAGACGTAAACTTTGCCACGATGAGCTGGACGCGAACCTGCATAGCGAAGGTGGGTGGCGCCGTTTGTCGTCTGAGAAAAGAATGGATACTACCAAAGTCAAGATCGGAATCAATCGGAGGGGGAAGGCCCAAGTGCAAGCTCAACCTGATATTGTCAGCCAAGACATATACATCCAACTCGGTCGCGCCAACTCACGAGGTAGATACGCAGAAGCAACCCAACCAAGTGTTGATCCTCGCTCTGATGCTCCCGGAAGCAACACCAAGGCTTCGGAGAGATGGGACCGTCTGCTGACGATCGAGACTCATGAACCGAGCTGCTTGGATGAGAACCCCACAGTATAGCCAACTGGGATCTCTTGTCTGCGTCTCGCACGGCAATGGCCAATGACACAGTAATAACAATGCCTGTATCTTATGAAGGGGTAGAGGGGCATCAAGGATTTGTTGGTGAAGCATGGCGGTGAACGGCGCCCGGAGTAGTTGGAGCATCTCGGCGTATTGTTGGCCGGGCAAGTGGCACGCAATAATAATGAGTATCGTCCAGAAGAGAAATGGTTGAGACTGATACGTATCGTCGGCTGAAAGTGATCCAATGACGGGGAGCTGTGGGCGAAACACCTCGGCAAACCTGCGACTTGGTGAGTGGGTTTGAGACAACTCATCACGTTGATACCTACGTTCTGAATGCTTCAGTGGCTACCGAAGAATCCACCAGCACGCCATTCAGGCTCACGGCTGGTAGACCCAGTGAGAAATCATCATGCCCATCATCCTCGATTGTTGAGGGGCCGGAATCGGCAGTCGACTCTGTCCTTGAGGACGGATGATCGTCATCTCGTTGATTACGCAGCTCTTGAAGCTCCTTACTCATAGCTTCCAGTCGCCTGCATACGCTCGTTGTCAGCAGCAGCCGAGAGAATCATATCAGCAATTATCGCCTTACTTCCTAGCCGGGGTCCGCTTAAACGTGGCATCTACGGTGCAGAAGAGATGCCTCGACTGGCACCGCGAGCAGGGGTTAGGAAACTTGTCTTTAGAGTCACATCGCAGCTGATGAGGTCAGTTCCAACATAAGACCATCAGGAGGGTTCGGATAGGTGGTACCTTTGCCTGTTTACATTCCGTGCACGCCTTTACAGGCCGAGACCCCATCGCATTGCTCGACATTATCACTACGGCCAGTTCTTGGGCATTTAAAAAACGTACTGGTTGACCCGACGCGAGGGAGGATGTCGTATCGAAGAGTTGCGCGTGTCAGGTTCCCTAGTCAAGGCTAGCTGCTTATGCGATTAATTGCTTCTAAGCAGTACTTGTATTATTCATTTATGCGCTAGTATCTAACTATTAAGTCTCTTGCAAGCTTCCCATGATCTTACCCTAAACCCCAGCGCAATGTTTGAACATGATACAAAATGCTTTTATTAGAACCTAGATATGGCCTCATTGCCCCGGCACCTGTTGTAGAGCACCTTACACTTTGCCGTTGGTATAGTGGTCTATTTGTGTACGACAGCTTCGGAGGTCCTTTCACTCATAGGTGACAATGAGTTCGCCATTCTTTCCGTGCACCACACGCGCCGTGTAAAGACCTTGATCGTCACCAGTTGTAAAGTCAACCACGCCTGGCTTTGTAGAATAGGACTGATAGTTGGCGCGGTCTCCTAAGTGCTACTTGACCTTGAGGACAAAGAATTTGGTAACAGGTTGGATATTGGTGGTCATGTTCTGATCGGCCGAGATCCGTATCCCTTAGCGTTAGCATCGAGTCTCTTGTTAGGGAAACAAGCACAACTTACCACCGACGTGGGTGTTTTGAGGCCATTGCTGTCCTTTTGGACAAGGCCAATGGCTAAATTGTCACTCGATTTGAATTCAGTGGACTGGGCAATCGAATAGCAACCGGTAGGAGCCGTCTGGGCCTTGGTCTTGTCAAAAGTGGCTGCTCTAGCCTTCAGGATCATTGTAAGTGCATCTGTGCATTTGCAAATAGCCATCAGCCTAGCGCCATCACAAGTCGATGCTTAAAAGAGACCGTATCTTACCCCCGTCATTCTTGTTGGTTCCTAGCTCGACAGCCTCAGCATGGCCTTCAGGGGAGGCGATGCCGTCAGCCTGCTGGCTCGGGGATTTACCACACCCTGTAAATAGTTAGACCCTATTCAACGCGCTCACTAGTTTTAACTTGCAGGAATAGAATTGGTTCTCGGTCGTGATAGTGAGGTCAGTGCTGTTTAAAACGTGCCTTATAATCCAGGCGTTGGTGATTACATTCCTGGCGGTTAGATCGCTGTTAATTATGGGCTTCTCCGTGCAGAACACGTACTCGCCGCCCGAGCCATGCTCATTGGCGAATTTGATGGTGTAGGTGGTGGGCATTGTGAAAGATTGTGTGTACACAAGCTGGGATTGGAAGGGACTTGTGATGAATCATGTTGGAGACTTGTTGGAGGGAATAGTTTATCGAATTTTGTACAGCATACCAAGTGCAGCGCTCAGCTAGCCACAGTTTGGCACCTCTGAATTATCACCCCTAAGCTCCAAGCGCCGTGGCGCTGAGACAGTAGGCAAGCCAACGGGCTAGACGAGTCTTGTATCAAATTCCCTCCAATTAATTATCTTAATATTAAAACTGGGGGACATGCTCAAAGCAGGCTCTTGCAGAATTCAAATGGTTTATTGCTAAAACTATTGCTAAATAGCAGCATAATCAAATCCCAGAAAAGACTAGTCAGAGTACTCGCCATCGAAAGCTTTCTATCACTTTGTCTCTTCCCCAAAGCAGCGCGACATGAAGCTCTTGAACGTGAGCGCCTCCAACTCCGGAAAGATCTCATTCAGTGTCTTTTCAGACTTCTTGTATGAAGTCAAGTCATACCAGCCCCAGGCGAACCCCAAAGACCAGAGTGACAGCATTCCGTCGAAGAACGGCTTCCCTACAAGTTTGTATTTTGGTATGTTGGCGGGAAGTTCTGTGATCTTTGATGCTTTCAAGTCGTCGATCGAGTCGAAGTGGACATCAAACTTGACCTCTGTGAAAAGTGAACTTTTAGCTGAAAGGTTCAAGGGGGGAGAAGAGAATAAGTTAAGGAAAAAAAGACTTACTGCGTGTCTCTTCAACAATAGCAAGCGCTTCTCGCCAAGTCAAAGTGTCCCCAACGATCCACGACTTCTCTGGCCATTCCTTCAGATCCAAACTCGCCGCGACAAATTTGCCAATCGTCTCGGAGTGTGTCAGAGTAACTTTGTCATCGCCGGTAGCCGGCAAACCCGCCTTGTTGTTCTCCATATCCAAGACCACAGCAAGAGGCAAGACCGGGACCGGCTCGGCCGGAACACCGTAATAATCCATCAGAAACCCGATCAAGAAGCGCGTGGACTCCATGCTCGTAGATTCTAATTTCTTGGCAGCCTCAATCTTGTAGGTGTTGCCCTTGTATCCCTCGAGGCCAGGAACTTGGCAAGGATAACCGCTACAAACGGGGTAAGAATGTAGCAATGATAAACGTAGGGGTGTCTTACGCTTCTGCAGCTGCAATATATTCGTAGGCAAACTCGCTGGGAGCAAATCTTTTGACGGTTCCGGACCTCTCAGCACCCTCGATAAGGTTCATCTGAGCCTGGTGGGTGTCTTGAAGAAGGATGCCGATGGTAGAGATGACGACTTCAGTGCCATTGGACCGAAGGACATCAGCGATACTATCCGGGCTGGTGTAGTCTACAAACAGCACGGGGATGGAATCTTCAGTGGCGGTTTCCTTGCCCTGCTTGCGGTTAGATGTGGGTTGATTAAGATGGGCGGCCGCGGCTATTCACAAACCTCTCTGGAGAGGATTGAAACCTCATGCTTGCCGGTGGCAGCAATGGCACGGGAAATAACTCGACCTAGACCATTAGAGCCGCCCGCGATTGTTACTTTGACCATGATTGAAGAAGGCAAACGCGTTGACTGGTGTGCTTTGCGTTATCGATTCTTGGAAGGGATGGTGTTGTTTCAAGTTGGCCCGGACACTGCAGGATTGTCTGGGGATTCTTCCGACTTTAATAGGCAACAGGTGGCTCTAAATTCGCGCAAAGCATGGCTAAACCGGATCAAAAGTCTGTCCGAGTGACAAATTCTTTCTTAAATGGGGTGATGAGTTTTCTCATATCATACCATAGTAATGATAGCATGGCAATTTACTGAGTTGAGAGATCTTTTTCTTCAATTTTAATTGGTGAGAGTGCAAATTCTCCGAAGGACTAAACTCGGGCCCAACCAACACAGCCTCGGCTTATAGTGGACTGGCTGTTGTGAATACAAGCGGTCAAGGGCGTATACTTGAGGTCACTGTTGCACTTGGGAGACCAAGCACGGAAATTACCCAAGTTAGGCTATAGGCCCGTTCATGGTTGGACTAAAGGATTGGATATATCCAACAAACGATTTCGCCGTGTTCACTTGCCGAGGCGTAGCAACTGCTTCTCGCTCGACCGAACGAGCTCGTGAAAACAGGGATGGATAAGACGAGGGGACTTGGGCCGAGGTATGAAGTGGGGCGTCTACCTCAGTCTCTTTTGCGGAATTCCATCTGGAGAGTCTGGTTCATGATGGGCGTGATTCCAAAATCCTGAACGTCCTATGCTTCACCCTCGGGCAGCCTCCACTCATATTCCAGCAGGAGATGGGCCAGGGCAATCTTGATCTCGTTTGCGGCAAAGAACCGTCCTGGACAGGCATGCTTTCCGTGACCGAATCCGAGATGGTTCTCGCTGGTACTGACGAGCTGAGACGAGTTTTCTTTGCCAGGAACCTTTCTCTGGCGGAGGAAATGGTGGCCGTCCCACGTCTCAGGCGTTTTATATATATTGGGATCCCAGAGGTATAGCGAATCTTACACTAAGGGATCGTTCGCCAATTTTGCAGAGTGGCCCCTACGCAACGCATTGTTAAAGCGCGAAATGGAGAATAGCGTGGCGACATTCCAGCTGCAATTCACATGGGATTGAAAAGGGATTCTAGACGGCGCCATCGACCATTAAAGAATCGGTGAGCTAAGCAAGCTACATCTGCGACGCAAGGCAAATTCATATCCGAAGAGAGCGCCTTATTAGTCCAAGTAAAGGAGGAAGGGGAGGCTCATGGAAAGATATGCACGGAGAGTGTTCCAAGTCTTTTCCGGGACGTAGTATTGGATCACTTCAGGTATACTACTCGATAAGGTTGAGGACAAAGTGAGAACGAAGGGAGGGAATGCATGACCGGTTCACTCGCCATCTAAACCCAAAATCAACTGTCCTCGACGGTGCAAACCTATCAGTCAATTCTAATCCAATTATTCAAGGGCATTGTACAAAACTTCAATCTCTTCAATAGGGTTCAAGCTGCTGGTGCACTCGGCTACTTGCGACTTCATGAGTGTAATCAAGTGGACAAGGTAGAAGAGCAATGGTTGGCTCGTTAGTCCAATGTCCTAGCAATAGTAGGGCATCAATCCAAAGTGTGGCAGCCGTCGCAATTGAAGAGGACAGAGACGGCCAAGGAATGGTAGCCCGTCTAACCGTCAATGGGGACAAGTTGTCGAGTGTCGAGGGGGGCTCGGACGGATTTTATAGGTGGGTAGGTATTCTCTCCTGAATGCAACTCGCGACTATACTAATTACCTCCAGAGCACTCGGAAGCTGACGACATTGAACGACCGCTCCACAGAGCTTTCAAGCTAGATATGTCTCGTATCTTGAGCAGGGGAGGCCAGGAATGGACCACGGTCGACAGGATCTTACGAGCCATGTCGTCTAAGCCCGTGGAGGCGAAGTAGCTTGGCTGGCGCGGAGATTGGCAGCGCCGGTGGTCATTTCTAATAGCCGACGTTCGCTGCCCAAATCTATTAGTGGTGAAGGAAACCCCTAGGAGATTGGGGTTACTGATAACAAGGCCTTGTACTGTAATATTCCACGTTAACAATATTCTAGTTATGACCCAAACTCGGGACAAATGGAGGCTTAGCGGGTAAATAACGGCCGTCTGCGCTGTCTCGTGACCTGTCCCGTGACAGCGAGCTATTCGGATTCAGCCAAGAATAACTTGGTGCCCTCAGCCGCGGATCTCACCATGTCTTGACACCACCCACTACTAGTCCCTTGATTTCGACTTCGTAAACTCGCTCAAGAACAGAATTCTGCTATATTTACCAGCCGACCAATGGAACTGGGCGTGGAGATTACCGGCAATGACCTCCCGGAAGACATCCCGGAAGATCTCCCTGAGCCTCTACGGTTCATTCTCGCTGCTGCGCGTATGGCTCCGTGCGATCGCGAACGTCACCTCTCCGCTCTGCGACAATCTCTCACGCAACTGCTCGACCACGATCCTAATCGTCACGCGGTTCTCAGCATGATTTGTGAGACGGTGGAGGCAAAGTTCTTACGGGACAGATTTCTCCCTGATGCCAACGAGGCAGTTCAGGCGAATAACGACCTGCTCGAATTCCTCCGACTACAGCCGGACAGCGATCCCCACGACCTGTCCCAGGCGTACCATAATCTTGCCACTATCCTCAGCAACCGATACGAGCTTCCGGAAAATCCAGAAAGGGCGGCGGATCTGGATTTGACCATCACAAACTGCCGCAAGGCAGTCTCGCTCGGAACATCCTCCGGCAACCCCGAGCTGCCTAAGTACATGATGCTTCTCGGCAGGATGCTGAGAACTCGAGCGGAGAATACACGGCCGCCTGATGCCACATTCGACATAGAAGAAGCGGTCAAGGTATTGAAGAGAGCAGTCGAGTTAGCTAAGGCGGCGGGCCACAGCATCAGTTCGTGCTGCAATCAGTATGGGTTGTCTCTGCAGCATAGGTTTGAAATTGGCGATATCAAGGGAGATAGAACGGACCTCGCTAAGGCAATAGATGCCCACCAGGAAGCCGTCGACCACGCCTCCAATGACAACGAAAGAGGAGGTTATCTCAGCAACCTCGCCAATTCGAGGATTCGTCGTTTTGACCATGACGGAGCCGTTGATGCCAAAGAGTTGGAGCAGGCTCGCAAGGACAGTGAGAAAGCGGTGAAGATTACCTCGCCAGATCATCATGACCTGCCTGGACGCCTCATCAATCAAGCGAACGCCTTCCATGTCAGCTTCGATAGAGGAGGGCAACGAAAAAGCGACCAGGAAGCTCAATCGCAGCAGCATAGAGACCTTCATCGAGCCATCGAACTCAACCGAATGGCTGTGAGTGTGGTAGAAGCAACTCGGCCTAAATCTCTCGGCCATGCTGAGTGTCTTGCCAGTCTCGGCTTGGCATTAAAGCGGCTGTACGATCTCACCGGGGCTGAGCAGCACTTGGACGATGCCATCAAGGTTCTTCAAGATTCTCTAGTGATTCTTCCTAGTTCCAGCGCAGAACGGGGCAAATACCTTTATTCGTTGGGCTGTTGCAGGAGACAGAAGTTTCATCTCTCGACGAATATGGCCGACTTGGACGAGGCGATCCGAAATCTGCGAGAGGCAATGGTGAAGACGCCAAGTAATCACAGAGACCAGCTCACGTACAAGACCGTCTTGTCAAACGCTTACGGCGACCGGGTCATGGCTGATTTGAACGAGAGTATCCACATCGGCCAGACTGTGGTCAACCAGTGCAAGAGCCTAGGGATAGCACAATCTCGCTCAGCCTCCTTGACGAATCTCAGCGTCGCCTTAGCCAGGCGACACCGCCTGACCAAATCAGTGGATGACATCAACAGAGCCATTGGCGCGCAGGAGGAGGCGCTGGGCTTCGAATATTCAGATAAGGGCCATCCCCGGCGCGCCGACTGCCTCCATAATCTCGGTACGTTCCTCATCGACCGTTTCATTGTCGAAGGAAAGAGAAACCCGAAGGACCGGCAGGATGCCATCGCGGCTCATCTTGAGGCGAGTAGGCTTCCGAGCGCACCGCCGGTCAAGAGGATCGAGGCAGCGAGACGGGTCATGAATGTGATGCAATTCGACGATGTCGAACTCTCGGCCGACGTGATGGGGGAGGCGGTCAGGCTCCTGACTTTTACGAGTCCCGCGACGTTGAATCGAGACGAGCAGCAGCGTAGGCTGGCAAAATTCACCGGTCTCGCCAGTAGAGCGGCGGCGCTGGCGCTCGAGGCGGAGAGGCCTCCCGCTGAGGCACTGCGGTTGCTGGAGCTCGGGCGAGGCGTCATGACAACGACGCAGCTTGGCCTTAGGAGCGATCTTGGGACCGTGATGGAGCAAGATGAGGAGCTGGCCACCCGCTTCCAGTGTCTCCGAGACAAGCTCAACGCAGCCCCATCCAGCCTGCTAGAGTCCATTCCCCCTTGGGACCACGCCCGCCTCTCAAAGTCCAGGGAGACCGACGGGAGCTACAGGACGTCAAACAAGCACGCGATCTGGGATGATCTGCAAGCTGTCGTCGGGAAGATTCGCGGGCTTCCCGGGTGCGGCAGCTTTGGTGATGCTCTTCCAGAGCAGGAGATGAAAGCGCTGGCGCAGGAAGGTCCCATCGTCGTGTTCAACACGGATCCGATCCGATGCGACGCGTTCCTCATAAGGAAGGACAGTATAAAGTTTATTGCCCTCGACAAACTCACATTCGCAGAGCTGAAAGAGAATGCGCGACGAACCCGGCAAATCGTTGAAACCCAGGGCACGCGTGGGTTTACCAAGATCGGTCGTGCCTTTCGAACAACGGGAGACACTAGCAGCATGAAAGAGATCTTGCAGTGGTTATGGGATTCAGTGGTTGGTCCTGTCTTCGCAGTGCTCAAAATCCCAGATTCCCAGCAGTCTGCGGATGGTGCGAGTCACTGCGCAACGAATACGACGCCAACGATGGGCCGCATCTGGTGGGTGACAAGTGGCTCTCTCAGCACGCTACCGATTCACGCAGCATGCGACTACCGCTCAGGAAGTACGGCGGACGCCCTGGACATGGTCGTCTCGTCCTACGCGCCGACCTTGAGATCGCTCTGGCATGCCCGGAGGAAGGCAGCGAGCCAGTTACCGAACAAGCCAAGCCGGGCCCTCCTCGTCAAAATGAAGGAGACACGCGGTCAAGGCAATCTGCCTGGGGCGGAGGTCGAGGTCGCGGGCATCGATCGCCTCCTTCCTACTGGGATCAAGCGGATGATTCCGAGCGAGCCCACCAGGGACAACATCCTCAGCGCCCTGGAGGGGTGCAGCGTCTGCCACCTGGCCTGCCACGGCCAATCTCATTCGTCGAACCCTTCCAGCAGCCGGCTCCTGCTGTCGGACCCTGACACCCCGCTGACGGTGGGCGACATAGCCCAGCTGGACCTCAGCCACGCGCAGCTGGCTTACTTGTCGGCGTGCTCTGCCGCCGACAACCGCGTGGGCGAGCTGCTGGACGAGAACCTGCACCTGGCGGCGGCCTTCCTGCTCGCCGGCTTCCCGGCCGTCGTGGGGACGCTGTGGCAGATCCGGGATTTGACGTCAGCCGAGGTTGCTAGAGACTTCTATCCGCACCTCCTAGTCCCGGCGCCGGGAGGGGGCGGCGGAGATACGACGGTTGAGGTAGCCAGGTCGGCCAGGTCGCTCAACTTGGCGGTGCGGCGCCTGCGCGACCGACTTGGCAGCCAGTCCTGTGCCGCGGCTATTTGGGCCCCGTACATTCATCTTGGAGTGTAATGTTGTCCAGTAGATGTTAATCCGTCCTATTTTTAGCAGTCGAGTTGCATGCCACACAGGTTGAGAGCGAACTTATTGCATGACGTCCTAAACGTATGGTGTATGCCTCCAAAGTTGCGTCAAAAACACCTACATAAAGCGGTCATAGGCCAACCT
Organism: Fusarium protoensiforme; assembly: GCA_011320165.1. NCBI lineage: Eukaryota > Fungi > Ascomycota > Sordariomycetes > Hypocreales > Nectriaceae > Fusarium > Fusarium protoensiforme. The sequence goes on along the minus strand of JAANQP010000359.1, from coordinate 123,073 downwards.
CGCTCCATCGATGGATAGTTCTCTCAACAGCCTGTGGCTACGGATGACGCACAATGTGCTATTGTTTGGGGGGCAGGAGGTTGGTCTGGGTTTCAGTCGGCCCAACATTACTATCTGGTCCACTCAGAATCCGGCGCCTGCCGGTGTTCCTCATCGCTCCAGAGAGGCCCAATTTGTCCCCAGCGCTCATAAGACAGATCGCCTGGAAGCTATCAGGAGGTGGCAAGACCAGGCCAGGCGCGCGATCCTTACCCAGGTGTTCCCCCCACATACCCTATTCAGGAGGCGACGTGATGAGTATAATGTCCAAACACACCCATCTCCCATCATCCGCAAGCACTTTGGGGGCCTTCAATATCTTTGTCCGCGCCCCTTCCGACTGGGAATCGCCTTCGGCTTCCTGAGCAGCACACATGCCAGGCAACTGTAGCTCCTCCCATGGTGGAGGATAGGGCCCGGAGAACACGTAGGCTCTGAAGGTTTCCGTGGTCTCGGCTGGGTCGCTTGGCTTGACCGCCGGGTTGACCTCCGCCAGGCCCTCGAAACCGAGTTTGGTAGGCCCTTGCTCGAGCTTCTCCGCGCTCTCGCCAGGATCCGGATCTACCGGCCTGATGCCATACTTATCGAAGCAGAAGATGGAAACGTACACGGCGCAGGGATGGGATTTGTTCTGGAAGTTGAACAGCACCTTCTGGCCCGCCTTGACCCTGTACACTCCCGCGTCGAGGGGCAGGGGGTCCCCTGTTTCTTTGTCGAGGATGAGGAACGAGAAATTGGCGGCCGGCAGCGAAGCGTGTTGCGGCCGGCCGTACCGGAGCTTTAGCACCGCCTCGAACCGCGCGGCCTGGCGAACGAGTTCTGCGAGCTCTTGAACCGCTTTTTTGTCGTCAAGGCCCACACGAGGCATGTGTGGCAGGGGCACCCCACTCGCGTCCTGGATGTCCGCAAGTCTTTGTCCATCAACGACGACCTTGAAGTTCACCGGTGTTGATATGTCATTGTCAGGCACCAGGCTCAGCCCCGGCATCTCGAGAAGAGATGACAGGTCGCCTCGGATTTCTTCCCAGTTTGACACTTCGGGCGCGAACTCGATCCTGACCAGGGTGTCTTCCGGCAATGCCCACGTTTGCAGGACGGCGCGGCCGTTGGATGCGATGATTTCCTCCAGCCGGGACTGATCTTCTTGCTTGACCAGCTGCACTTGGGAACTCAGATCGAACACATTGATGACGCGCACATGGACCGAACCAAGACTGGCTTCGTCCCCAGCGCGCCCCCACGCATCGCCGACAGCCTTATACACCGCCTTCGCCGCGACTCCCTGGGCGAAACCAACTCCCAGCATATAGTGGTCGTTGCTCTTGAAGATACGACACGATGGCTTGGGGCTCGTGGGCTTCTCCCCAAAGTATCGGTAGAGGCCCTCGCCGTGGATCAACGGCGCCTGTCGCGCCTTGGGCATCATGAGCCTCGCATTGGCCATGACGTACTCCTTGATGGTGACGTACGGTGGTGGGCTTCTTTTGGGACACTGCTCGAGCAGGTCCAGTATCCAGTACGTCAGGACGCCGTTCTTGACCTTGGCTTTTCCCGGCTCGACGCTGGCCAGGTAGTCTTCCCTCGCCGTCTCGTCCGGGCCGCACGCGGTCATGACAGTGCATCTGTATGGACTTTCGAGCCAAGACCGGGGCAGGAGCTTGACGCCCCGGCCGTCCAGCCCCACGACAGCGTCAGCCAGGTCGTCGCTGGGCAGCTGTGAGTAGTCGGCGTCGATACCTCGGATGAAGTGTTCAGATTCGCCTTCGCTGTTGTACTCGGCCGTCCTGAGCCCGCTGCCAGAATAGCAGCAGTCCAGAATGAGCGTAACCCGCACACCCTTCTCTACGAACTTTTGGATCTCGACGCCCAGCTGGTACAGGGTCAAGTATGCTCCTCCATTCTTTACGTCGGCGAGAACCAGTGCCGCGCCCGAAAAGTGGTCTCCCGGCTCAGTCTCATATTCCTTGATGTCCCGGCGCTTGACGCCGTGTCCGGAGTAATGTACGTACAAAAGGTCGCCTTGCTGTAACTTTTTGTCGTCGTAAATCTTCTTGAGCTCCCTCATGATGTTGTCATACGTCGGCCACCGGGACTCCTCTTCCATGATCTCTCGGCTTCCATCAGCCGGCTCGGGAGCGCTGGCGGTGAGAATGGAGATCCTCTGGGCAGGGATGTCGATGGATTCGAGATACCTTTTCGCGTCCTGCACATCCTGGACGCAGCCCTTCAGTGGCGGAATGGTGGCCTCACGCGCTGTACCTGCGAGCCAACGGTTGATGCCAATGAGAAGGGCCCATCTCCCCGGCCCCGTTGTATTGACCGGTAGTGCCATGAGTTCCGTGGAGGCTGTGCGAATGGACCAAATGTATGTATGGTGTCAACTCCTTCGGACCAGCTGGAGGAAGTTGCTACAGCTGGTTTTTGGACGGCAATGTGAGGGTTTATGTCAACGACGGAGGATCGAATAAGCCACGCCCAGAGCAGGCAGCAGCCCCTGCGGCATTGCCCAGCGCTGCTCCTGGTAAGAGCATCCACGCCTACGCCTACGCCTGGTTATAGGGGACCATGCGCCACTCCTTATCTGAAAGACAATTGTCGAATAGGATTCACCTGGTAGACCGTGTGCTTTGGTGTCTTTTGGTGTAAAGAATTCTCTTTGGACCACGTTTCAATCGACTGGGTACACGTCAGCGTATCAGTATTACTACCCTACCTGTTGCCTTGCTACATTGGCAACGGGGGGATGAAAACACAGACTAGGAGTCTGGCTTTATTTATGTCACAATGCCTGTATGAATGCATCGATTTAGAATGCAAAAAAAGTATGTAGTAGACTTGGCTTTGAATTTTATCATGATATAATTTTTAATCGAATTGGGCGTCAACAAGGTGGTCGAATTGATGATTGAAAATCGAAGGGGGGTCATCGCGATATTGGTAGGCTCAGCATATGTTTTTTTGTCCCCGTGGGGATTGGCCATGAACTGAGGGTCCTGTGACCCATAACTTCCCCGCATACTAGACTACTATGAGCTAGTCATCCGAGGAGGCTCAACCTTAGTTACAGCATCGCATCAAAGCTAGGGGGGTTGTTTATTTCATGGACAATTTGGCGAGGCCTCACGGTAGGCGGCCGAGAATGCTGGTGCACACGTTGAGTGATGCCAATCTGGTGTAATCGTGTCAAAAGTGTACTACGTAGGCACAAATGACCACATGCAGCACTGGCTGGGCGGCGGCGGGGGTGGAGAAACAGGGATGGAAGAGTGATGTGTAAGAAGCCTTGTTCGTCTACTGGATACGGTCCCCAGAAGGGAAGCTATATACTGCCGTAAGCGAGGCACCTTCCGTATCAAACGGTACACATTGCACCCCCCCTCCAAGAGGATCCTTCCCGGCTAAACAGGTGTCGCGTCGACTCTGGTAACTGTTATCTGTCCATGGCCCCGTTACCCACTTGCCAGCAAGTCGGTGGCTGCATAGGTACCGCTATAGGTATGGGTGGCGGTCCGTCCTCCCATCTTTTACTCTCTAATTCCTCTCCCACACAAGCCTCACGATCTTTAAACCGGTGAGGCTGATCCCTGGTCCATATTGTATAAAATATACCGCCAGGCCTCTCTCTTCTTGACTGGGGACATTCGACATTACCCACGTCGCCGATATCATGACACGCAAATTCATTCTCGCAAACTCTCCGTACACCACCGAGGAAATCGTTCTCGCCAGCTTTGTACCCAACGTCAAGCATCCAAACCAGGATGCCAAGAAGCCATACGTGGTAAAAGAGTCAGACTGGACCGGCCGCCGCGACGACGCCATCGAGTTCCTCGCCAGTGATAAATCCGAATCCACTTTCTCGGTGCTGGCGACCAAGTTCGCACGCATCTTCTTCAGGAACGAGCGGAGCCATTCGTGGCGGCTCGACGCGAAAAAGGGCTACGTCTACGAGCTCGGCAGTCCAAACGACCTCTTCGGCCGTATTATCTCCAACGAGACGGATGATTACATGAGGAGGTGGCTGGAGGATTGCAAGATCCAGGGGGTGGTGCCACACTTCGTGGTCGGCTACCGCACCTTCGTCGACGCCCGGCTGTCCAACTCGCACCAGCAGGCAACTAATGCCGGTGGCGGAGCCAAAGTGGCCGGAGCGGCCATGGGAGACCCGACCGGGATGGCCGACTTTGGCGGCGACGCTTCGCATGGCTCGAGCGACAAGACGAAGGCGACCATGAAGACGCCCGGCGAGCGCGTGTACGCTATCTGCTACCGGAAAATTGCCATCCAGTATAAGAAGGGCAAAGCGGCGGCGAGACTTGTGGACAAGAATGTCTGGGAGGCGTTCGATGCACCGAGAGGACTCGACCGCGAAGGCGACGAGGTGTATGTCTGGGCCGACGTGCAGGCGGACGACGACGAGAACTGCGACCTGTACCCTATTGGGGAGGGATGGGACGGGTCGGCTGACGTCATCGGCGTGCTTCTTGAAGAGAGTGATGACGAAGAGGAAAGCGGTGAGGAGGGCGAAAGGGAAACGGTGGGACTCTGAGGGGATGCGAGGCGGCTGACTATGGCGTAGGGGGGTCAGTAATCGCGTCTTGGTTGATGTTCTGACCATTCAAGGGGGGGGGGTTTCGTCCTGGGCACCGACTCTTCGGAATTACCCGAGTCCGGCGGCGGCTCGGGCCGAGCCTGATTCGGGATAGATCTTATTTTTAGTACATTCCCCTGACATTTCTGCTTGACGTTCTGCAGTAATCACTAACCTTTATCTAAGTTTGTGGGCTCCTTATCCTTGTTGGAAGGACCCTGATGCTCTCACCTGTTTGTATTTGCGTTACATTGCCTAGATACAGCTTGCCTCTAAGCAAGCCAACCTATAAGCCATAGGATTATTATAAATAGCCCTCTTCCTGCTAGATAGAACTTAAATCTAACAAGCTCTTCTTTCCTTTTAAGTATCCTGGGTGTTAACTTTGTCTCCTATTAGGATCTCGATGGAGTAACCTGTATGAACCTGTGTTCGGTTTCGCTTGGCGATGGCGTCCGTGGCGTTACGTAACACAACACAAGCGACGAATAATACTTAGATTACCTTTTAGTTATTACCTTATATAAAGGATCTTTTCTCTAGGATTAATAAAATGCCATTCTACTAGTGTCAGTAATCCATCAACTTCGTGATAGATATAGCACTCTCACCTTTGTTTTGAGTAAAGATGTCCTGCATTGCCAATGTTGTTTCTTCTGCTAGAGGCTGAGTGACCTGGGCTGTACCAATGGAATGTCAGTCATCTCACCGGGCATCACAGCAGACGGGACTGAGCTTACCCAATCGCTTCGTAAGGTTCTTGTTAATGACGGTCAAAGTGATGCTGTCACGAGTTCCTTCGTTGAACGCCTCGGACCCAGGGATGGCAGTGTGGAAGGACTGGCACTCCGTGTTAGCGTTCTCGTAGATCATAGAGAACCTCTGGAAATAGACGTACCTTGGCACTAAACTCGACAAAGCTCAATCGTGGGTCACTTCGAATCTCTTTGGCCATGGACGGGGGCAAGACGGTCATGGGTCCAATATCGCTAAAGATAGATGCCGCTCTGTGTGGATTGGCATCAAACCAGCTTTTGAGCATGGACCGGAGTCCAAGAGGGACTGCTTCATTGCCCAGCCATTGGTGATGTCGAAGATGCCTCGTGGATTCAGGCAGGGGGCGTTTGGCTTCGAAGTGAGGAAATAGCATGTAGCTATGATGGCAATGAGCGGTGCGATAAAGTAAGGCAAGGGTATTTGTGATGAGGATGCTGTGGACTTTAAGAAGACCCAGGGCGTCTCGAGCAACTCTTTGACCAACATGATGGGCATGTTACTAGTAGAAGAGGTTTTTGAGATGTAGAGGACTGAGATATCGAGCCTAGCCTGATAGGATCGATGAGGCATAGCTACGTGAGAAGATATATCCAAATGGTTCATTATCTAAGCGGCAGTCCTCTCGAGCCGAAGAGGCGAGGTGACTCATCGAATAGGCAGTCGGTGAAGATCTCGGGATGTTATTGTTCCCGAGGCTGCACCTTTGAGACAGCAGTCGCAGCAAGGACGCAGCCAAAAGGTCCGCTGTGGAGTTTTGCAGCTATTTAATGCCCGGGATGAGCGTAAATTACTGGGCCTCTGGTGGATCAGCTCTGCCGAGAAGCCAATGATGCCCTCTGGGTAGACGCTCGAGCGTAGATGTGTGCAATTCCCGACGTGTTTTTCGTCTTTCGGGTCCGTATTTGTTGTCGATCTTTACGGCAGATACCGCTCATCAGAGCGAATTATTTTCAACGCAATCTCAGGTCATGAATCCAGACAATGACTTACACGATAAGGAGCCCCTGCCCAAAGATCATTTCTGGGGCATAAACCTCACAATATCTTGGGGATTTTGCCAGAGGCAAGCATAAGGATGCCCCAAGAATTAGCTGTCCATTCTCTCTACATGCTGAGCCTTTGTTTAATTCTGACTCTTTGGCCTCCAGCCGGCATACACGTCCCCGTCACTAAACAGCGCGGACAGACCATTCTTACTCTGCAGAACCTCGGCTACATCATGGGCAGCATCCTCAACCACGCTCAATCGCAGACTCACAGAGCCGTTTGAAACCGAACTCCAGTCTGGAAGATTGCCAAATCTTCCGGGAAATCCCTCCAAGCCCTCACTCGTCCTGGCAAGTGTGTTGATATACCGATACCAAACCAGGTTACGATCCCGCCTCTTGGTTCCTCCCTGAGCTCTGGCCATGCAGGATGTGTCGCCGTTGCTCTTCACATCGCGGTATCCAACAATGGATATAACATCCCGAGTAATGTACTGCTGGAAATACTCCTTGGGTGATTTTCGACCGTTGATTGTCCCGGGGAACTGGTCGAATCCGTAACGCCAAGTGTTGTAGAACTGGCAAGCACCTGGCGCAGTATCTTCATCTTGCATGATTGGTCGATCGGTGGTGAAGTATGCACAGGATGAAGCATCGCCGTGAATGTAGCGAACTGAGATGTGAGCTGGGGGGTCCTTGCCAACGGCCGCGTACCTCTGTACGAGTTGTCCGCCGCCACCATGGCCAACAATGGTGACATTTTTCATGCTGGGATACTTTTCTCTGTCCGAGACGTCGTCGAGCAACGCATCCAGGGCGTCCATCGACGAAAAGTTTGTCCCCGAGGGATGTGTCGCCACACCCCCGGCTTGCCACGCGTTCAAGTCTCCCCAAGCAAGTTGGCGTGGCGTGTATTGGCCCGAGTTGAAGACAGTCGAGAATAACTGAGGGGCGATGATAGTGCTCTCACGGTTTGATCCAGGGTAGTTCACTTTCTTTGCGCGTTCCACAACTTTGTTCATCGTCTCCCAATAATAGTCTCCATCTCGAAGCTTTCCATGGACAACGACAAACGCGTGCTCAACTCGGCTCTTCTCGACCTTGTCAGAGATAAAGACCGCCACCTCTGTTTTGTCCTTGGCCTTGAGCTTTATCGAAGCAAATTCAGCACCTTCTAGAGGTTGGATTTTGCCGTGGGCCTAGAAGTGGGAGGTTAGATCGTGTCTTGGTTTGCGATTCAGTTAAACTTGCCTCGCCCTCATTGTTTGGGGTCCCGTCTTCATTAAGGGCATATATGCTTGAGTAGATATCATGTGTGAATGGGTTTGTTATCCCTGATGCTTTATTCCATCGGCCAGCATGCTTTGCGCCGGTTGCAATGCTGGACGTGAGTATAGTTGCGAACAAGAGCCAAAGAAGACATCTCAATGACATGATAGCAGGACCAAGTTGATGTCTAACTGAAACGGAAAGAGTTTGGATTTTTCTTGCTTTATTTGCGATTTAGCCGCCTTATATAGTGGTAAAAGACCCTCTCTTATCATTCTTGATCAGCGCAAAGTCGTGTCCTGTCTTACTCACCGTCCGACGGGATGACATAACGACAAAGTGCGCCTGTTTCTTATCCCGAAGTCCCAGTATTTGATCAGCAGAGTACCCATCTCTCATTACGTGGCGGTTTACCGCTTTTATAGACCGAGACACTTGTCTATCACGCAGCTCTTCCCTCTTGGGTGCGAAGCTGAAGTAGCTATACGTTCAGCAGTTCGTACATCAATCCAAAAGTGGTGGAAGATGTAAGATAGAGAATTTCAATTACTCAAGTAGGTAGATAGGTAAAGGCCTTGAATGGATGCAGAGAATCAAGCGACGTGCTCCCTCAACACCATGGACCCTTAGATCCACGAAGCGGAGCACTCTATGCTTTTTAGACCGAGATCTCACGTGAGACAGCCCACAATGGCCCGCTAAAGGATACAAATGCCGCCGAGACTTGTCAAGCCCTAAATACCCGTGTCCAAGTTTCACGAGTCAGAATCTCCCCGACCGGGTGGTCCAGTGGGTAAGTATTCGTCGTGCAGGGCAGCCGGGATGGGCTTACAAGACACAAGGCGCGTGGAGAAACACGCTCCTGGGACGACGGGCCCAGTTGCCGGGATGAAGGGTCGAAACTCTAGTTTGATGGGCAGAGCATGTTCTAGACACAAGGTTGGTGCAGTAGCAGTTGTTGCGTTTCTGAGTGAACAGAGGCGTGGTGGCGGTTCTTACTCTCCCACCACCAACAATGAACATAGCCCTTGAAGCCCTCCTCCAATTCACGGATGCTCGTTGCCGTGATTCCGCACTCTAGTCACATCTCTATTCCTCTTCCAGCCTTCTATTCCAAGCGACGGTTTGAGACCATGCTCTGAAACCCCCTGCCTTTTCCATCCGCTAACCCCAAACCACCCCCTGCGACACCGACCTAACCCCTACCCAGACGCTTCAAACTCCCAGATCCAAGATCTGCGGCTCCGAGTGTCTGATCTCCCGCGTCAGATTGCAGCTACCGACTACACCCTTTGCTTCACTGACTCCCGCGCATGGGCATCCTGAACGCCGTTTTGGGCTAATTCGGGGTTTGGATGAAGGTGCTTCACCGGCCTGAAACTCTTCCGCGCTAGATGATGGTCTCGATGACGGGAATTCGGCTCGAATAGGCGAAGGGATGTTTTGGTTCTTTCAACCATTGGTTCATGAGTTGACAGGGCGCGTTGAGATGCAACTATAAATCCTCAACTGACGCCTTTGTTGTTTGGACTTTCATCATCCAGCATCTCAATCTTCAGTTCTCATCACTTTCTTCATTCCTTTCTCTAGACGCTCTGTGAGCTCTTTTCTTTCATTTTTGCTAGTCAATATCTTGGCACTTTTCCTTCTTGGTTAATTCTTGTGACTGCCCGGCCAGTCTATTTTCATCTTCCTTTGAACACCATTGTCGCCTTGTCACGATGATTCCGTCTTTGACCTTCACCGCCGCCCTTCTTGGGCTTGCTTCTGCATCTCCTCTGGGTCTTCCTGGCTTCAAGCGCTTTGCTCCCGGCAAGCTGGGACACCTCCACAAGCGTCAGGTCCCTCAGGAGCACTCGCATGATTTCGTCCTCGTCATCACCCGCGAGTTTCTAAACTTGGACAACCCCAAGAATATCCAGGACCCCGTCTTTGGTCTCTTGGGTGATGGCGCTGCCGCCGCCGGTGCAGGAGACGTGACCAACCTCGCCTGCCTGAAGCAAGAAACTGCTGATCAGGCCTTTACCAACGCCAAAGCTGCCGGTGATCTCCGTGGAATGGCTGGCGCTCTGTTGTTCCAGGCTATTGAGCGCAACACCGCAGGTGTTGGTGTTGCTAGCAAGCTCTGCACGGAACAGGCTGTCAACCCAGAGATTGGGGCTCTGACGCAGCACCAGGACGCCGCTTCGGAGAATGCTGGAGCCTTGAACAAGGCCATTACTCTCGAGCTGGCGAAGCAGCTGGCTGGGGTTGGCGCTGATCCTAACCTGGCTCTTCTGAGTGGAACTTTTGCTCCTGGCGATGTAAGCTATACTTCCTCACTCCGATTTATTGATACTAACAGCTTGTAGACCGGCGACGCAACTGGAAAGGGAAACTCTTGCGATACTGAGGAGCCTGAACTCGGCTGCATCTTCTCCGAGGGGCTTCTTGTCCTTGACGCTACCGAAGATGAGATTGCAGCTGCCGTCGCCGATGTCGCGCAGACCTTTACTGGCACTGGAGGTATCGCCGCTACTGACTTGGTTAACCTGGCTGATTTCAGTGTTGCGACTGTCACTGGAAGCGTTGATCTCGCTACCATTGTCAACGGTGGCTCTGGTGGTGCTACTGGGGTGGCTTCTGGAGTGGCTTCGGAATCTGCTGGAGGTGCTTCTGAGGTCGCCTCTGAGGTCGCCACTGATGTCGCCGAGACGTCTGCTGCTGCTGTGACTACCGATGCTGGTGGAAACAACAACAATGCCAGCGACGAAGCAGCTACCACGGCCGACGCAGCAACAACAGCAGCTACAACAAAGGGCCAGGGATGCGCTGCCAAGCCTCCAGCTGTCATCACAACGGCCATCACCCCCGTGGCTCCGTCGGGCCAGGCGGCCCAGGCCTCGTGCTCCACGATTGTCAAAACCGTGGCTGCTGATGCAACCGATGCCGTCCTCGCAACTCTCACTTCCGCAACCGTCGGTCAAGTCACTTCAGCTGGAGCCAACATCCAAGCCTTCACCGGTACCCTGGGAGGCCCTGCTCCTCCCGTCGTCTCCTCCGCCGGTAACCGGCCCTTCGCAGTCAATGGCAACACCTTCACTGGCGCCGGTGCTGCTATCAGCCGATCTTGCGATATCCAGCACAATGCCTGTGCTAACGCCGCCAACTCTGGCGAGCTTGATGGTGGAATAGCTCAGTGCGAGACCCAAGTCAGTGAATGCAAGGCCGCCAACGCCCTGAAGAAGAGACAGGCCGGTAGCTTTGGGTCGTGCTCCGATCCCAGCATCATCTTCGCTGCTGGACTTGACGGTCGCAAGGAAGAATCCTTCGCCCCGTCCAACGACGCCGACTTCAACCACGGATCTGCTCAGAGGATTGGCATCATTGCCGATTTCATCTGCCAGCGTCTTGGAGATAGCTGCAAGGCAGATGCGGACGTTGTAGCCAGCTGCACGAGCGCCGCTACCGCTGCAAAGGCGGCGACTCAGGACCAGACTGCCGCCGATATCTTCAACGCTGGGCTTGGAGTCGAAGCTGGCAGTGGCGATGCGAATGGGAACGGGGGAGAGGCTGTTGTGACCAGTGCTGCAGCTGTTGCCACTGGTGCTGCTGAGTCTGGAGGAGCTCAAGCTGTTGTAATGACTATTACTCAATGCGCATGATTCTGATCAAGTTGTAGCGGAGGAGGTGGGCTGTAGCGATAGGCACTGTCTGGATGAGTGAGGCTATTCAGGCTAGAATGAAGCAAAACGACCATAGTTTGGAATTAGAATAGATTCCAATCCATGGCGAAAAATAAAAGCAAGATGTATCTACCTAAAAAGTCTCGAAATAATTCTTGTCCGGAGTCAAAGTGAATTACATGCGTGGTTGATCATCAGGGCTAGTGCGACAGCCATCTCTCGAAGACTCAGGTCATGTTCACCCTACCTACCCAGGTACATGAATAGGGCGTCAGTGCATTGCTACTGCAGAAATCACGAGAAGCTAAAAACTTTTACATTGTATCACAGATTCAGCCAATACACGACGACCACTCGTCTCATCAGGCATCTTGTTGGGTGAGATCGAGACTCATGGTCCCATAACTGATCTGTCAGACCACCAAGAAGAGAGCTATCACTCAACAGAAAACCTAAAAACCCGACACGTGACACATTTCTATGTTTGGGTCAGTTGATATAAAGCCTGATACCTAGTTGGTTATTGTAACAGACCTACTCGGAATCCAGTCTCTGTCCTTGGCTTGTTACATCGTGCAATTGCGCTCTTAACAGGTGTCGCACTTGAGTCATTCCTCCTAACTAATTCTACAGAGTCGAGAGCTTCTGAAAACCTCGATCAAATTGTCATGTGAAAAGCAATTCACCATCAACCATATCTCGGCAACAGTCGACACTTGTTGCCGCCCTGCTACTATTGACAAGGATTCAACTGACCACTCATCGCAGCAGCCTCAGCCAAGTCCTGCTTACAACAAAACTGACAGCACACTGAGTCGAGAGCGAGGCAAACATCGGGCGACCCGACTTGGCGACCGGCAATGCACGCCTCGTACTTTTTTTTTATTGTGGCGTGCCCAAATGATCAAGACGCCACCGGTCTCGGCGGTCAGCTCCGCATCAGTTGGTCTAGGTGGTGCCCGAAACAAGCAAAGTTCATGATTGAGAGAAAAATCGGTAATCGTGGAGACCCCCTCGGGAGTGAAATGGAGTAGCCACAGCAAATCGGCAGGGTTAATTACCATGATTTTTTTCTCCGCCAAGCCGTTTGCCCTAAGAGTTAACCTCTATTAAGCTTAAAAAAAATCTGTTCAACGGGGGCGTGACAAAGAAATTGGTCTGGAAGATCTGCAGTCCTGTGAGAGGCTTTGTGTTACTCACCATCAGGCGATCCTGCGGGGTTTCCAGGAGGCCGCCAACCTGCCCATCCATCCATCCATCGACCGATCTAGGACCCCTTTGCTCTTTGGCAGATGTGCAATAGATCCAAGTGTGTGTGTGGCCTTGGCTCAGCCCATGGGCCAAGAGAGGCGCATGAGAGATCTTCTTGGACGTATGACGTCTCAACCGCTAGATGCCGAAGTCTAGATGCCGGCGGGGGAGTATAATTTGAGCATCCCTCCTGAGTCTTTTGTTTACGGGATAAGTTCTTCATCATCATCATCAAGCAACTTTACACAAACACAAACAACCTACCTACTTTCCCATCACTCTACCAAGCTATGGGTGTCCATATCCGTCCCGCAACCGAAGCCGATCTTCCAGCCCTGAAGGACATTGTCCTCAGCGGTCTCACCAACGACTCCATCTGGCACTACTGCTTCCCTGACCCTACATCATCAGAGGCCGGGGACTACGTTGAGAGCATTCTCAAAAAGTGCCTTGATCCCCAAAACTCCAACTGGCTCATCTCCGTGGTCGATGCCCCCAAGACGCACAAGCCTGTGGCTGTAGCCGTCTGGCAGGAGCTCCACGAGAATGACAGCGAGGAAAACAACGTCCACAACCAGATCCACCGAGGTAAGCTACCCGAAAACCCCCCCTGCAGTTTTCACTTCTGACTCCTGCCCAGTTCTCGATGCCCCCAGCACCGCAAGTGACAAGGTGGCGAAGCGCATCGCGGCGCTACAGGCGGTCGTCACACAGACTCAGCAGACGTACCTTGCCCGGTACGGCCAGCTAATGTTTGTGCATGCCGTCATCACGCATCCCCACTACAAGCTCCGCGGCTTTGCCAAGCTCCTGTGCAAGCAGAGCCTGCAGGTGGCCAAGCAAAAGGCCCTCGTCGCGACCGCCCTGGCCAGCCCCTTCAGCGGCTACGTCTTCTACTCGGGCACCAGCTTCTCCAACTGCGGGCGCACCGTGGTCGAGCAGGCCGAGGGGGAGCGCGAAAAGATTGAGCTCCAGATCATGGTGTGCGCGCCGCCCCGGATGCCCGACTCCCGCCGCAGCTCCTTCATGGGGTTCCTGGGGTCTAGGGCGTCCACCCCCGACAGGAGGGAGTCACAGGATCAGGGGACCGAGCACAGGCGGGGCTCATTCCTTGACGTGTTTAGTTTTGGTGGGAGGAGACCTAGCGACCAACACATCGACAGTGTCGACGAGCGACGGAGCTCACATCACATTTAGACGGAGGATTCATTCTTGAATGGCTTGTTTTTTCTTGTTTCTTTTTCTCTATATTTATTAAACAGAAGCGGCGTCTTCTACGAGGTTACGAGCAATGCAAATTTCGGCAATCGCAAGATGCCCAGCCATTTTTTTTCTCTCTCCCACCCACTGATCTTCACCGTCAGATCATCAGCGACTTTACTTGGCTGATCAGTAACTCTTCTGCATGATGTACTCGCGAGAAATTATCGTGAGTCTTGGAAGGAGTTTTTTTCGCCTTATTTTTTTCTTTCTTACCCCTGTCTACGATCGCCTTGGATAAATGCACTTGCATGTATTGTCACATCTCACTTTATTCCTTGCAGATGACTTTATACAGGTGGGTTACAAGCCGTGGGCAATTATGCAAATGCCGCAGAATGCCCGCGCTCATTACAGCAGGTTAGGAAAAAAAACAGGGTTTTGAGTCTTTTAACGCAATAGACACAAAATACATCCTCCATAATAATAACTGCAGTAGACCAAGTTTACTACTTAATTCGCCCGTGTTTCTGGGGCTTCTGAATATTTAGACTCGCTATCAAGGTGAGATATTGAGCAGCCACCAGTGAGACATTTCAATTATTTTAAAATAATTCTTAATTCTAGTTACAGGCTGCCACTCTCATTTATAAACACCCTTTAAATATCGTGCAACCATAATTAACGAACCTCCAAGCAACAGCGAAACACCAGCAAATACCTGCGCACCGAGATAGTGCCCCCCGGATTTCCGAATGATGGTGCCCGCGATAGGCGGCCCGGTGAGTGTCGCAATACTATTTATCGTAAACACCATACCCATCCTCACGCCCGTCTTTTGCACATCCGTCGTCAAGTCTGTCAGAGCTGGTGGAAATAGACTTTGAATAGCACCAGCCGCGATGCCGTAGATGCTAGCCCATCCATACAGTCCTCCAGCGGTAGACACGGCAGGCCAGGCCAGCATGCAGATGCCTGCGGCCAGAGTAACTGGGATGAGGACTGCGATGCATCCAAACCGGTGGGCGATAGCATTTGGCACCGAGCGACCAACCATGCCTACGCCGTTCACGACGAGTAGGAGGTTGAGGGAGTCTGTGTATGAGAAAGGCGGGCTCAACTGAGAGACTGCGAACGAGGCGAGGTAATAATACGCAAAGTAAAGGCCCCAGAAGGTCTACATTGAGGTGAGCATTTGACCAGCTGGTTGAAAACATGACAAGATGGAGATGGCAACGTACTAGGAAAACTCCAGCTGCAAAACAAGCATACGGCTTCTCCCTGAATGATGCCAGGTCCACCACAGAGCCCGATCGCTTTGGTAAAACTCTCGGCCTCAAGAGGAGGTTTGCAAGGCATAGCGTGACTAGCTGTACCAACCCCATAGCTCTGACAGTCCATCCAAAGCCGACTCTCGAGAGCAACTGGCGAGCCATGGACGGAAAGATCAAACCCCCGGATGCACTGCCAGTAGCTGTAATCCCAAAGGCCAAAGCTCGCCGCCTCTTGAAGTAGGTTGAAACTACAGCTAGTGCTGGAGTAAAGAGGAGGCCGTTGCCCAGTCCAGTGCAGATACCTTGCGAGAGGAGGATCTGCCAGTAGACGGTGCTGAGAGAGGTCATAAAGACACCCAGGCATGTGAGAAACGTCCCCACGGCAAAAGTCATGTGGAAATGGCCAGCGTCAGTCAGACGGCCGGCAAAAGCGCCAACGAAGAAGATGACGGAGACTTGAACTGATCCGATCCATGCTATCTGGCTGGCTGGGTTGTCCAGGTGGGCGGTATAGTACGTCTGGAACACGCCAAAAGAGCTATTGTATCCCCTAGCAGAACGTGTCAGTGCCTTTGGGATGACTAAATCCGGAATTGCTCTCTTACCAGGAGTTCATCATGACAAAGTGTCCTGCGATGGCTTCCAAGAAGTCAGCGATAAGCAAACGCCAGTAAAGAACCGCACTCACCAGAAGCCCATGCCCAAAATCCACCATCGGGGTGCTCTCTGGGATCTTGATGCTTGATGGCTTCGTCCCCTGAGAGATTGCTTGTCTGGCTGGCTTCAATGTCTGAAGACTCCCATTGTTTCGACTGTTCTCGGTCTGAGCACTCCTGAATCGAGTCATCCTGGCTGAATGCATCCTTGCCTCCTAAAGAGCTGACTTTGTCGCCCTGGCTGGATGCATGATGCAAAATAGTCATGATAGCGAATATCGCAAAGGGAAATAAGGAGGTTAGAAGCAAGGGAGATCTTGTCACTTCTGCGGGCTATAATCGATCAAATTCAAATGCCATAATCCCTGCCCAGATAGTCTTATAGAGGTAGTTCTAATAGCCGACTATTTAAGAATATATTTCCTCTTCTCTTCTTGTATCCCGCGCCCTATTACCACAAGCATAAATACTCCGAGATGTCATTGCTAGTCCAACGAGGTGGAGCGCAAGAATCGTCCGAATCGAAAATTGTCCGAGGCTATTCAGACGACTTTACGAGAAGACCGTCATCGGAGAACGTCTGAATCTTCCTGCCTTTTTAATTTGATGGAAGAGGCCGGCTTCCAAGGGTCATCCCTCATCTTCAAGTCACCTGGTTCACTGCCATCATGTCGATCTCGCGCACCAACTCCCCGAGCCAACACGGCATTCTATCAGTTCACACAACCCGATGGGAAGATGCTACATCCGTAACCCGGTCTCTCGTTTTACCCTGTCCTTCAGCTACTGACCAGTAGAATTAGCCTCCCCGAGACCCTTGAGGAGTTTGTATCATTTTGCTCAAAGCACAAGCTGCACTTCATCTCCGGCAAGATCTACGCCAAGTCGGTTTTTGATAACCTAGCCATGGCAAACCCAACACATTTTGTTTCCACACTTGCTCTTGATATGCACAAGATCATAAATTCGACATTCTTGCAGGTATCATGCGGCGTAAGTTAAGACTTTTGTGCCAATGGTCTGAGACTAGGCTGCATCTATTCCAAGAACAAGGGACTTTTTGGTGCGGTATCGAGTATTGGGTGTGTTTCCAGACTACCTCGTCAAAATCTTGGCGCTGGGATACTTCTAGCCCCTTCTCTTAGTCGCCTCATATTCTTCGACATGTTTGGGCAGCCATGCTCGAAGATAGAACGTGGGCACGACACATGATGCAAAGAAAAAACCAGGCTCATGGCAGTAGACTATCGCGCAATCACCTTGTCCCCGAAACAAATAGTATCGGATTCTATCTCATGTAAGTACAGCCGTCTTTTCACCACCTACTCATAAAAATTTTTCTGTACTATATGTGATGCAAAGTTGAGCGTCCTCTCAACAGGTTTCCCACTGTGTCTGTGTCGCGGGTCGTCAAGGAGTCTCGCGGAAACCTTCTTCCCTCGAGCTCAAACCAACCAAAGTGGCTTGGTTAAAATCATCCGGTCGGACCAATTCTTTCGGACCATTAATACGAGGGATTACCCACATACTAATCCGGACCATTTCCTTCTCTTCTCCATCACCCCTACGGACCAATCCAGAACAGAATGCATTCACGGACTGTTTCAACAAGAAGCTCCCCAGCAAACGATGCTTCTAGGGCTCGTCTGTCATGTGAGCCATGCAGTAAGTCGCCCCATCTATCCTATCTACACACGCAACTCATGCCTCGGGTCATTTCTCTAGGAGCAAGAAAGATCCGCTGCACAGGCGAGCATCCCGTCTGCTCCAAGTGCTTCTCCAAGGACCGCGAATGCTCTTATTCCATCCAGAAGGCGGCGGGCAGGCCCAGAACCCGTCAGCAGTCGGCGCTTGGCCGAGATGGACGGTCTCGCCGACGTCGTGCGATCGAACTGGTCCCATCGCCGGAATCGTTGCTGGATTTGAGCCAAGAAGCCAGTGAGCCGGTGTCAGAGCCTCCCAGTATTTCTCATGAGACCCCGGCCAGCCAGGATAACGGACCGGAAAGCTTGTCGCCGGTGTCTGCCACTCACCATGGTGTTCCGCCGTTCCTGGCCGACTTTGAGAGCTACATGCAGTAAGTCATCGGCCCAATTATTGACGATGGATACTTATGCTGATTATTCGTGTGCAGTGCTCAGCCACAGGAATGTTCCGGATTGATGCCACCACTGCCACTGGGCACGCTCAATCACTCCGAGTGCATCCAGCCCTGCGCATGTCTGTCCATCCTATACCTCCTCCTTAATCGACTAGGATCCGAAGCTGAGCTGGTTGTACCAAACGACCTAGCTGCCCTTCGGAATACTGTGGAAACAGCCATGGACGTGCTCGACTGCGAGAAATGCCCCCTCCGGTTCTCATCCGTTCTCCAAAACGCAACAATCCTCGGCATACTCTGTGTCTGCATTGCTGAATCCTACGTCAGATTCGTCAGGACCATCGATTCAAAGGCACAAGTGGCCGTCGAAAAAGGAGAGTCTCTGCTGGTCAGTCTCGGGAGCTTCGAGGGCTCCCCTTCCTACCCAGACCAGTCCAGGGTTGGACCCAACCCAGCCGCCATCCTTGTCGAGGTATCACCCAATCAATGGAAAAGCCTGATGCACAATGCGGTAAAGGCCGAGATATGCGGTTTTGAAGGCCATCGCGAGAAGTGCTTCATGTATTTCATCAAGCGGCTGGAGGAACGACAGACGGACTGGCATAGACGACCTCTGGCCCCGGACTGTCCGCCCACTTATCAGTCGGCTTGTACCTCTGTGGACGAGGTACCACTTTGTCTGACAATTATCAAGGCCGCTAGGAAGGTTCTTGACCAGATTGAACACATCTTGCAGTGAAGTGCAGGGTTGCACATGTCAGTGGCTCAAGGAGCAGGCCAAGTCCCTTGGGAATGTATGTTCACTATTATCTAGGGGCCGTGGGACCCTTCAAGTCTAACCTCGTTAAGAACAGTGGGAGACAACTAGTTATACTCGGGGCATAGGGCCCCTCGAGTCATGAATCCGACTTACATGTCCTGTCGTCAAGCACACCAAATCTAGACCATTTTGTTCTGCGCAAAAAGGTAGGTACATACCCTCTAATATGATAACACTGTGACTCATCCCGGCTCAAAACCACTTCTTTTCCATCACCCTCAGAGGCGGTTGTACCTGCATCGCCGACAGGCCATCATGTGACATTGGCGGCACTCGTAGATGAACAGCGGAAGAATATCGAGGCACTCTTCACATTCGCGAGGACCGGGCCGCCCTCTCCACCTCTCATGGGTGCATTCATGATTTTCGATCAAGTTAAGCCTCTCTTGCTCAACACGATGCTGTCGAACAGCCTCGTCGATCCGGGTGTCATCGTTGGCTCGGGCCACAATCTCATTGGCCCTGTTGTAAAGACGATCCTCGTGCCATTGCGGACAAGAGCATGTCTTCCATCGCTTGCCGCAGACGTAGCAAAACTGGGAACCACACTTGCAAGCTATCACTGCCGTCAGCGTACGTTAGAAGAAGAACGGCCAAGATGGTAACTCACAGATGTGATTACATCCATGCGCCAACTCAACAACCCTCTTGCAGACTTTGCACTGCTGCCAGCCGTTCTGAGTCGCAAGCTCCAGGACTTGCTGAGATACAGTGTCGCTTGGGCAGATGCCCTGGTGAAATGGTCCTTTGCAATGGATGCAGGTCCTTGTAAAGCATCTTGGGCAGTGCGCCACATCCTTTGCGATGAATGCCGGAGGCACAAATGTAGAACACGACGGCTTGTTGCAGTATGTACGATTCGGTGTGTCGTGTTCAAGCTTCTTCGCGCGAAACTCGCCAACGAGGGTGGGAGAGAACCACGACCCGGCCTCGATGGGGATGGGCTGGGTGCAGCATCGGGGAGGGAAGAGGGACTCATCGCGGAGAGAAGATTGAACGAGACCGACGAGGCACTGCCGGCAGTATTCATGGGAGCATGGGGAGCGAGAGAGGGCAGAAGGTGGGAAACGATCGGTGCACGCGATGCACTCTCTGGTTGGGGGCTCCTTGCGGGACGCCGCTGAGGTGGAGGATTCGGCATGGTCCGGCTCGAAACGGTTCATCAACTTGAATCTTTCAATAGAAGCATCGTCCAAGTGATCGGCGGGTCGTTTCTTCTCGTTAACCTTGGTAGTGTTGGTCGTAGGCGTCGCCTGGGGGTTTCCGGATAGCCTCAAGGCAAAGGCGCGGTCGCTGGCAGCCTGTTCCTCGGCCGCCTTTACCTCAGCGATGAGTTGAGCGTCGGATTCAACGGCGCGGGCGATACTGATACAAAGGGCTTGGTCAGATATGAGTGTCGTCATCTCCTCGAGTTCTTGGCGGCACGCCTCGAGAGCGACGTCCGAGTCGATGATCTCGTCTTCGCGGTGCTTGCCCTTCCTCGAGCGCTCGCACTCGTCAAGATCTTGGCACTGCAGCTGGATGGCCAGCATTAGGGACTCGGTGTCGATACCGCAACAGTCCATGGCGCTTGCTGCATTTGGGGAGAAAAGAATGATTATCGCAGGCTTCTAGATGAAGGTCAGGTCTCGTGGGTTCTTTGATGTTAGCAAGGTACCGGAGGCACCTCCCAGAGGTAAATGGAGATGAAGCAGCAAGGGTTTGGGCTGGTGGGTCCAATCGGGGACAAAAGAAAACAAGCCAAATTCGTGAGCTTTGGCCGCGCATCAGCTTTCATATTTCTGTCAGCCTCAAGTGGCGGGGAAAGAACGAAGGAGAATGTGGCTTATTATCTCTGATTGGCGCAGCACTGCAAACGCCACAGGCGAGCGCCACGATCAGACCCAACTCCAAAGTACTACACTAACGATTGACTCGGTTTTTGAGACCAGCCTCGAATGATGCTATAGCATGAAATTCCCCGTTTTAACTCAGCACAATAATAACCCATTTATTTATCCTAGCTAACTCCTTACAGCATGAACTTGCAGCTTCAAACCTGACGTCTCCCGCCTTGTGTTTGTGGACGCCAAGGCCTGTGTCACACAAAGGGGAAATAACCGAAGCAAGGATTGCTAACCAACTGTTGGATAAATAGGTAGGTGGTCATACCGACTGACTCATTTTTCACAGGTGCGCACATTTAACTACAAATACAATCGACAACCGATGAGAAGCCAGTTTCTAGAGACTTCAACCACTCCTCTTATTCCCGCTCCGTCATCATGGCCTTCCTCAAACGTCCGCGACGGGCACACAGTTACCAAGACACCATGGACAGCTGCCACGGCGACAGTGCCAGGGCCGAGGGTGCCAGGTCTGAGGGGTCACATCACCGCGCCTCAGCCAGCCCACCAGCCCTTCCAGTCGAGATATGGCAGCAGATCATCTTCTACAGCATGGCAGACCTCTCAGTAGGGGACGCGTTTCGACTTCGCCTTGTGAGCCGCGACTTTTCTCTCATGGCCATAAAGGCCATCTACGAGTCAAGAATACTACGGTTCTGCTGGCATCTACCCGAGGGGACCCGAAGGAACAAGTTTTGGGTCGACTATCTCACTGCCAGAGTCATGAACCAAGTCCTGACACTACAGCCGAGTTCTGAACATCTCTGGCTCAAGGCGATTGCCCAACGCATCTTGGAGTGGAGGGAAGAAGAAAGGGCTCGGGGAGACAGGCCGAATTGGAGCATGAAGGACGAGGACGAGTTGGAGAGTCTCGTGCATGAAATCTCCAGGCTTGCAGCCTTCCACGGCGAGTTCGACGATCCTCTCAACTTTTACCTTGGGTTGCGAACATGCGGCGAACAAAGGGTTCCTATTCTGGTGCTGGACGAGAGCTGCGGGCTTTTTCGAGATGCACTACTCACAGTCGCTGTGTATCTGAACGAAGTCAACTTCCTTCGCGAGAGACTCGACGCTGACAACAAAATCACCTGCAAACACCACCCTCCCGTTGAAAGGCACAAGGGCCATTGCCGTCCACCACCCTTCAACTGTCGGTCCACCAACACAAACTATATCACCGACAGGTTCGACCGCTACCTGCCGGCAACAGAAGACTCCTCTCGGTTCACGTTTGGATCCCCAATCTTAGTCGCCATGCGATTAGGGAGAGTACAATGCATTGCCGCTCTGATAAAGAGCTTGGCCAACTTTCCCTCTGAACTTCTGCTGTGCAGGGCCGAGATGTTCCGCGAGGCCGACCGCTTATGCAGGATCGAGTATATGTATCTGGCGATAGAAGCCGATCCACCGCTTACTGCGTGTCCGGCTATCAAGACGTCGGACTCTATATTCCATAACGACACGCGGAAGGAGTATGCGGTCAAAATTCTTTGCGATTTTCTCAACAAGACCACCAGTCCAAAGGTTTTCGATCTACTCTACCCAGTCATGACGGCGAATTGTCAGGCGGGTGAGCTACCATACTGGGAGTACTACGGGACAAGAGATGATTTTGGACGCTGGGGAACAAAGAGGATGTACAAAGCAGTTCGCGACGGATGTTTGCCCATCGTCAAGAAGTTGGTGGAGCTAAAGTTCAGTGTCGGTCCGCGGCCCATGGTGGAAGCTCTCGAGAGTGGCCACGAATGCATGGTCGAGTACTTTTTCAGTCTCGGTGTGCGACTCGACGGGGCTCTGGCTGTTCCGGCAAGGTCCGGAGACGTGCAGATGGCACAGTTTCTCCTGGATAAAGGAGCTGGGAAGAACAAGGAGAGCGTACAGAATGCGGTTGAGGAGGCCATGGTGCATGGAAACGAAGACATGGTAATGTTTCTTATTGAAAAGGCACGAGCAAAGGGGATGCTGAACAAAAAGGCAAAAGCGAATCTGAAGCGTGTTCTGGGGTATAAGAATAAGCCAGAGATGTTGCCTTTGTTGAAGCTACTGTAATGGATGGAGGAGCATACAATAGCTATGCCATCGGTATCTTTACATAGAGTTGGGTAGATGGTTTAATAAACTGGACTGTTAAGGAGCACAGGTCCATCCTCTCTCCACGCTGGCAAATGAGCATAGTCAAGGAACGAGCATATCTTACTCCCCTGCGCTTGTTGCTGACTCGGATATACGCATAAGTCATCAAACGCTTCGACGCGTCTCGCGCCCGTGTCAACCAATCCATACCTTGCTCATGTGGGCCATGGGAAATTGTCACCATGTGCCTGCTTATCTCCGAGTTCCGAACTTCAGGTTGCCCTTGAACACGGTCAGCGTACCCTACAGTGTCATCATCAACTCTCAAAGCCACGCGCCAAGCCTGAGCAGCTGTCTTTCTTTGCGTAGATACATACTTGGACTTGGTACCCATGGCACAGACAACTGAATCCCCGTCTATTGACGGGTTTCTCCAAGACCCGCGCTTCCATCAGAGCTTCACATTCCCTCCGAACCCCTCAGATGGTCAGACCACTTTCCAGGTTAAATATGTAGACTTTGGTTATCGCAACGAAGTCAATCCTGAAGAGGAGAACGTCCTGCTATTCTTTCCTCCACTCATGGGTTCCCGGCTGCTTCATATCACCAAGGATGACTTGGCAAAACGACACAAGGTCCGTGTCGTAAGTCTGGACCGGCCGGGTTTTGGCGGAACTGATGAAGTTGCGTTGGAGAAGAGGGCTACTATAAGTCGAGGTATGTACGTTCACCGAGAAGATGAACCTCTAGCTTGGATATTCACCTCATTGAGTTCACTGACGCTGTTGCAGAGATGACGTTGGCACTACTCAAACATCTCGGGATCCAGCACGCTTCTATCGCCTGTCACAGCGGAGGAACTGTCTACGCATTTGACATGCTACTTCACCACCCCGAGATCCTGCATCCGGACCGCCCATACTTTGCCATCGCCGCACCCTGGATCTTGCCATCTCACTCTCACGTTCTGTCCATGTCCTTGACTCAGGCCATTCCAAACAGTGTGATGGCACACACTGACAAGCTGATAAGCTTTGTCAACAGCACTCTGGTCCCGGTAATTTCCACTTCGACCGGTTTCAGTCAGACTTTTGTCAACTTGACCAAGAGCAGCCACACGGATGCGGGTGCTGATCCAGACGCCAAGTTCGAGGAGTCGGTAGCGCAGAAGCAATTCAAGTTGATTCATTCAGAGAGCATCCGTGGCATGTCCCACGAGTCAATCTTCCTCATGCAAAAAGTCAAGGAGATTGATGGCTGGGGCGACTGGAAAGACTACGACGATTTGAAGCCAAAACTGGTCGAGGCACTCAAGGGGTTAACCAAGCCCCTTTCAATGGATGTCTTTTTGGCCGAGAAGGATTTTATGGTTGGAGATGCTAATACTCAAGGCCCCGAGTGGTTTGCCAAGTGTTGGAACGCTGAGGAGGTGAGAGATGTCATATCTTATTCTAGCACCGTCATCTCAGGGGCGGATCATGAAACGGCTTGGAACATTGGGCTTGGAGTTCCGAAGCGTGTGTTTGAGAGGATTTCTAGCCAGAGCTCTTAGATAGTACCTGTGAAAGCAGGGCCTGAGGCCTTGATGCAATCTTGTAAAGACGAATCTGATCCTCTCTGTGGGAATGATAGAGCTCTCGTCAAACCCAGGCCCAAACCTCTCAAAATGATCCTCTAAAGGCGGCTGTACCTGGAGATTTGGTAGCCGCTGGTGAGATGATTGATTTTGGGACTTCTTGTTCAGCTTTGATGAGTGATTTTGTGCCTTGGCGCCTTGAGTAAATAGAAGAGCTTGTCTGTCGGACATTGGAACCGTGGTGTCAATTTCAACAAGGGCAGGCCGAGTTTCCCACATGTGCAACAAAGACGTGAACATGGATGGACTCCTCGCCAAGGCAGACCAAGCCTGACTTCCGGTTGTGTCGCATATTGGCTGCAGAACGACCTTGGCGGGTTGCTCGGTCAGGTGGTTTATCGAATCATTACTGTTCAGCTGCGTTGGCAAATCCTACAACCGGCCAAGGCGGCCTCGTCAGCATTTCAAGCATTGATGTACCTACAGGGCGAAGAATCTCGTTACCGAGAAACACTAGCCGATACTCGAAAGAAAGGGGCGACTGTGAACCTCTTTGGTCAAATAAACCAGTCATCCATCCTTCAGCAGCCTCGTTTACATCACGCGTGAACATGTAGCGACCCCCATCCTTTATCTTGCATCCTACCCGTGTTACCCGTGCGGGGAACTCTCCCTTTCCTTTCTTTTTTGCCCCCCAGGTTCTCGGCGCAGAGATACGCTTTGACGATCGGGGCCTCGGCATGGTTACCCCGGGCCGGTGTGGGTACCACCAGGGCCGCCCCATCCCGGGCCGGACGAAGCGCACTACGATGTCGATTCCAGATCTGGCAGTTATTCTGCATGATTTCGAGATGCAGATCTATCCTTGCTACCTACGTAATAATGTTACAGATGCTTGGGACCGTTGGACCCTTGCTTGGGGGAAGTTTAATGGAGATTGATAAATAGGGACGAACCCTTGTTCCCAACGGTGACATGCACGACACGGTCTAGCAAGATGCAGTCACGATTTAACCATTCCCAAAAGGGCAACAAGATAGGCCAAAAAGCACAGTGTGAGTAAGGAACGTGCTATTGTATAGTGAGAGATGAGACATCCATCTTAGACTAACATCCAACAGTCTTGCATCCGACAACACTAATTTACGTGAAGAATTACCAGTCTCTGTACATGAAAGGAAGGTAAACCCAAACCCCAGTCAGGAAACCCCAGTCTGGGCCTGCTGGTCCGTCTCCTTCTGCTCCTTGCTGCGGTCCACGTAGTTGGCTCGCTCTGCGGCCTGGGCGTAGATGACGTTGCCCTGGGCCTCTTCCGTCTCCATGTATGTGATGCGTCCCTTGATGAACCAGAACACGAGCGTCACGACCAGCATGATGCCGAAGACGGCGATGGCGTAGTTCATGTCGGAGCCGGACGGGTTCGGGTCGCTCGGGAAGAAGAAGAAGACGGTCGTGACGGCGCAGTAGACGACTGAAATCCAGTTGATGACGGAGCCGAATCGTCCCAGGGAGAACTGTCCAGGGGGAAGCTTGTCTCGTCCGACGAGGAGAAGAGTCAGGATAGGCATGCCGTAGGACACGGTGAGGGCGATGGTGCTGACGCTGAGAATGGCCTCCAGCACAGTCGAAGCGAAGGTGTAGAGAATTCCAATCAAAGCCATGATGGCGCCCTGAAGCCACAGAGCGCGGACAGGAACTTTCCAGGTCTCGTCAACCCGGGCAAAGTAGTTACTCCAGGGGATGCCACCGTCACGAGCAAAACCCCAGGTCAGACGAGAAGCCGTGGTGACGATGCCAACTCCCTGTCCCATTCCGTTCATGATGAAGAGAGCCAGGAGAACAGCTCCTCCCTGAAGGCCAACCGTCTCCTTCAGCAAGTCCATGAAAGGCAGGCCGGTCGAGGGATCCAGCACAACGTCCATCCCCTGGATGCAAAAGAGGCAAACAACCATGAAGATGAAGCCAGTAATGGCACCAATAACCACCGAAAGCCAGATGACGCGCGGGATATTGGTTCGAGGCGAGGGGATCTCTTCGACAAGGTGGATGGCGGCGTCAAAAGCAGTGAGACCATAGGCGGCCTGGACGAGACCGATGAACCAGGTGACACCATCAGGCCAGCTGGTCTGGTTGATCCAAGTGCCAAAGACAAAGTCGGCGGGCTTGAAAGAGAGGTTGTCTTTGGTTCCGACGGAAATCAGGAGCGCCAGACTGATGATGAAGAAGAGTCCTCCAAAGGAGATACCGACAAAGTTGTTGAACATGGGAAGGACAATGTCTTTGCGGCAGGCCACGATGTTAAAGAGTGTCATGGACAAGGTGGTGCCGACGTAGACGAGGAAGAGAACCCAACCAGTGCTCGCGCCAGACCAATCAGGCTTGAAGAGAACCTTCATGCTGAGCATGAACTCGGTCATAAAGGCAATCTGCGACGCGGAAAGCGTGATCCAGCCCGTCACGTTGATCCAGGCGCAGAGGTAAGAGCAGAATCGTCCTGAGGGGGTTGGCCAGAGGCGCGAGATCCAATATGCCTGGCCCAGCGCTGTAGGCATGCTACTGCACATCTCGCCAAGAGAGACAGCAACACACAGGTTACAGGCAAAGACGAGGACGAGACCCCAGAGGATAGCAACGGGACCGCCGCTCGTCAAGCCGCTGGACAGGCCCTGAGCAAAGGTGGACCAAGTACCCAAGACCGAGAAGGCCAGGGCGAGCATGCTCCAGATGCTGAACTTGCGGGTGAGGGACTGCTCATGGCCGAAACAAGCGAGATCCTCAGCATCCTGGATGGCCTGGTTGGTCGTGTCCACGCGCTTGAGCGCAGAGTTTGTCTCGACGTCGGTGGTCATGGCCGCGTCTGACAATGACCCGGTCGAGAAGCAAAGGAGATGACGTAGGCGGGAAGGCGACGGGCAGCCTTGAGGGGAAATTGAAAGGCAAAAGACTGTAGAGACTTTGGGGAAGATGGGATTTGTGCGCCTGAACGCGAAATGGAGGGCATGCGACGCGGTGTTTATAGACAAATTTCCTCAGGGTGCGTACGGACCAAGTGTCTCGTCAGGAGACTATCTTCGGGGAACGAGGTTTCGATGTGTCTGGCATCGTGTGACGGACGGACCCCAATAAGCCAGCGATAATACTGTACGGAGTACCCTACAAGTACGTACAATGGGCTGTGTAGCACACACGCTGGGAGGGCCAAGTGGGCGCACTTGGAGGGTTAGGCTCTGTCTGGCAGGCAGGTTTTTCCTGGTTTAGGCTGTTATCTCGACCCCCAGTCCCCCCAAGCCCTGACAGGTGTCTTAGCGGAGATAAGGTCAAGGAACAGGCGGGCTTATGGCCCCCGACCGTGCTGTCGGTACAGCAGAGAGGCTCTGTAAAATAGAGGTCGAGACGCCGGCTCCCCAAGATCTAGAAGTTTTACAGCATTCCTCGACGCCATCGCCAGGTCAGACCCCGGCTGCGGGGAACCCAAGCCGATGCCCCATGGGGAACTGTGATGAATCGCATCGGACACTGAGCTGAGGGCGATTCCATTACGTGATGAGGTGAAGGGGGGGGGGTTCGATCTCACCACACAACGAGGTCTCGCCTTTTTCCCCACGGGGTATTTCCCAGGTGAAGACATCCCGGGCCGGTGTGTGCGCCTCTTGTAATTTGTTACAGCGTAAAGTAACAGGTAAAGGGCAAATGGTAACTCGCCATTGAGGGCCTCGTGTCGGACAGGCGACATCGGCGGAAGCGATCACCTGTCGGTTATCTCGGGGCAAGCTCCCCTTATCGAAGGGGAAGAAAAAATGCAAAACGTTGCCCGGAAGCGGTTAAGCGCGTGTCCAGGGTTCAAAACTGAGAATCAACTGCCGTATACGGTATGGTGATGTTGGTTGGACGAGACGAGTGGCAAGGATGTGTCATTGGTTGCCGTGACAAAGAGATTCGAGCTTTGGTCCTGTAGGAAACTTACTTTGCAGGGCGAGAGGAGAGAGAGAGAGAGTCTGGGAGAGACAAAGTGCTGACTGGCTTGTCACTGGTTGATGGTCCAGCCACCGGTGAGTCTCACCAAGACACAGGGCGATAAAGACAATCAGGAAACAAGTGGATCTCTTCCCTTCTAGATTCTGCCATCCTTTGCCCTTCCTTGGATAGCGCTGAAAAGAGAGAGAGGGTTCCCTGCGGCTGTAGGTTAACTGCCGGGGTAGGCAGGGCGCGCGGCAGTCGGGAAGAAGACTCCCAAATATGCAATTCAACTGCAGTTCTTGGAAGAGCTTCGCGGCTCGCAGCGCCAATGGGCGAGTCAGCGTTTTTGCTTCTGTTTAACGCTCCGCCCGTAAGCATCACCGGGTGGAGTCCCGTCCTCGTGAGGCCGTCTGCTGCGGAGAGCGGTGTCACGGAGACGCCACCGGTAGAGTCCGACGATTTGTTGTCTTGTCTCGTCTATAAGAAGGCATCATCCTCGACTCGATAAGACATGTTTTTGAGCCTCAAAGCAAGCAAACAAGCACGTTCACAACTCTACAACAGCAAAACAGCAACAACTCGCGTCTCCTAGGCATAGCTCCTTGGACACCACCTTCACCACAACTTCCTTCATCAACCACCGTATGGCACAGTCGCTCAGCCCCGACAACCCCCACCATGATTGCAGACACCTCTTCTATTGCCGGCTACACCATCTTTCGGGAAGAGCCCAACGACGCCGCTCCCGATCTGTCCAATTCTCAGAATTCGCATCCTCTCGGTGAGTTTTTGGTGCTGCCAATTGACTGATGCTGTACTTACAAATTGTCAGATCCGCTATCGATTGAAGAGATTCGCGCTGCGGCAAAGATCATCCGTGACTATGCCAGCCCCAAGTCTCTCAAGTTCAACTGCCTCACCCTCCGTGAGCCCAAGAAGGCTGAATATGCCGCCTTTCGCGCCCGAACTGGCCCGCGACCTGCCCGTCGCGCCTTTGCCATCGTGATCGAGAAGGGCACTAGCAAGGTCTCTGAGGTTGTCGCCAACATCGCCGAGTCCAAGGTCGAGGAGTGGAACGCCGTCTCAGAGGTCGGCCCTACCCTTACCCTCGAGGATCTCGACGTCTGCGAGCGCGTCGCCCGAGCCGACCCTCGCGTCATCAAGGCCTGCAAGGACATTGGCATCGACGACATGTCCAAGGTCTTCCTCGACGCCTGGGCCATCGGCGTCGACAACCGATGGGGCTTTGAGCGTCGTCTGCAGCAGGGTCTCGCCTACTACCGAGCCTCTCCCAACGACAACCAGTACGCTCACCCCCTCGACTTTAGCGTCGTCGTCGACACGGAGAAGGAGGAGGTCCTGACCGTCGACGTCCGCTACGTCAACGGAGAGCGCACCAAGGTGCCTCTCACCTCCCACAACTACATGCCCGAGTTCATCGGCGACAACTACATTGACGGCACCCTCAAGCCCATCAACATTACCCAGCCCCAGGGTGTGTCCTTCCGCATGCGCGGAAACGAGATCTCGTGGGCCGGGTACAAGATGCACATTGGCTTCAACTACCGCGAGGGCATCGTCCTCTCCGACGTCCGCATGGAGGATCAGCACGAGCAGCGAGAGCGCACCCTGTTCAACCGCATCAGCGTCGTCGAGATGGTGGTTCCCTACGGTAACCCCGAGCCTCCTCACCACAAGAAGCATGCCTTTGACGTCGGTGAGTATGGTACTGGTCTGATGACCAACTCGCTCAAGCTGGGATGTGATTGCAAGGGTGCCATCCACTACCTCGACGCCGTCATGGCTACTGGCGAGGGTGATCCCGCAGTCATCAAGAATGCCATCTGCATTCACGAGGAGGACAACGGTCTCCTGTACAAGCACACCGACTACCGTGACGGAACCGTCATCTCTGCCCGCGACCGCAAGCTCATCATCTCGCAAATCATCACCGCCGCCAACTACGAGTACGGCTTCTACCACACCTTCACCCTCGACGGCACCTACAAGCTCGAGATCAAGCTGACGGGCATGCTCAACACCTACTGCATGCACCCCACCGAGGTTGCCGCCCCCTACGGCACCGAGGTGGCTCCCACCATCAACGCCCACAACCACCAGCACATCTTCTCCCTCCGAGTCGACCCCGAGGTTGACGGCCCCAACAACTCGATCGTCCAGAACGACGCCATGCCCTCCGAGGCGCCTGTCGGATCCCCCGAGAACCTCTACGGCAACGGCTTCTACTGCAAGAACACGCCCCTCCGGACCTCCAAGGAGGCTGCTGTCAACTACTGCCACGAGACCAGCCGCTCTTGGGCTATCACCAACCCCAACAGCATCAACCCCTCGGCCAAGAAGCCCGTGGCCTACAAGATCCTCAACAACAACTGCCCTGGTCTCATGGCCAAGCCCGGCAGCGTCGTCCACTCCCGCGCCGCCTTTGCCCGCAAGAGCCTCTGGGTCGTGCCCTACAAGGACTACGAGCTGTTCCCGGCCGGCGACTACGTGTGCCAGTCGACGGGCGAGGAGAACCACCCCCACAACAAGACCATCATCGACTGGGTTGCCCGCGACGAGTCGATCGAAAACACCGACATTGTCTGCTACATCCAGTTCGGCCTTACCCACTTCCCCCGAACCGAGGACTTCCCCGTCATGCCGGCCGAGCCCGTGAGCGTCATGCTCCGCGCCGCCAACTTCTACCAGAAGAACCCGGGCCTGTGGGTTCCCCCCTCGGCCCTCTGCGTCGACGCCGCGTCCAAGGATGCCTTTGGCTCCAAGGAGGAGACTCCTGCACCCTCTTGCTGCGCCACCAAGACAATCCCCCGACTGTAAAATGCGGTGGTGATATATCTTTGGTCGCGATGTAAAATGTCAAGATTTTGAATGATACATTTGGCGTCTGAATTGAATAGTTTCTGTTGCTCTTTACGCACTAGTTAGTTGGCAAAAATGAATACCACAAAGATGGCAATGTCTTGAATACCTGCTTCTATTCTGTGATTGGTGATGCTACCTGTTCCTATTGAGTATTACCAAGCTTTCTGTATAGCTAGTTCTAGTAGCTAAAGGTACCAACCAATACGACCCGTCTCCATCAATAGTCCTCATCTGAAGGAACCTCGTCAGATCCGTGGAGGATCTCGTCCACGACTATCTTGGGTATCCACATGTCAGATACACGCTCCTCCAGACTTTCCTTACTCCAGCGAGCATAGACACCATCAACACGTCCCTTTCTGGCATTGGGAAACTGCGCATACAGCCCTTTCAAGTTCCGTATCCTCCTTGGATCCCAAAACACAAAAGCCCTTTCTCGGAGACGCCAGTTGTCATAGGTCGGGTGCCAGCCCGAGTAAATGTGCTGCTCTCTAGCCTTGAACCAGAACCAGCCCAGGTTCGGCCGGTCCACTCTAATGTTGTTGAACTTGTCCGGCGTCTTGATCTCGGAATCGGTGCTCGGTGCTGAGTCCAGAGTGTCGGGGAGGAAGAGCCCACGTCTTGCTCTTCTTTGAACTATCAGGTACCTCTTGTCGTTATCAGACTTGACAAGGTGGTGGACAAATTCAAGGCCGAGTGCTGCGAGAGAGATGATGCGTTCGGGTACAAGATACTTCCCCCTCTCTGAGAACAGCTCCAAACCCTCCCTATCGAGGCTGTCGCAGCGGATCAGATAGCCTCCATCTGATATGTCTGTGCTTGTAAGTTCTTTCGGAGGCTCCTCGCCTGGCGGCATGATATGGGTCGCAGTGTTGGTTAATAAAGCCTGGTAGAGGTGGTGTTCCACAGCGTCGACAACCCCTTCGACAACAAAGACAAGATAACATAGAGCGCAACTGATCTCTTCCACCTCCCACGGTTCTAAACGGCAAACAAAATCGTCAAACTGAGCCTGTTTTGAGTTGCCGGGTTCAGGCTCATTGGGGTATCCTCTATCGTAGAAGGCGCGACAGAAGAGTTCAAGTCGTAGGAACCCACGGTAGAACCTTGTCCGTTCTCTAGTGGAAGGGTAAAAGTCGGCGCTGCATCTTGGGACATATCCCAGGATGTATAGAGAGTTTTGAAAGTAATCGGTTGTGTATTGATTGACGCGATGATATAAACGGCAGAGAGCAACCAGAGATGTCTTGTCCTCGGGAAGGTCCAAAGTGTCGCCATCAAAGTATCCATCTAGTGCAGAAGTGATTTCCGCGTTGCTCGGGCGTACTCTTTCATGAGCAGCAGGTAGTGAAAGCGCAGCGACAGCATGGTGAATGTTTTCACTAGTAAAGGCGTTTCTCAAGACAGATGATATGACATGTTCCTGAGAGCCCGCGAAGAGGCGATAGCAAGATGGAGAGGCGGAGATGAATGAATGTAGGTCTTTCGGAGTGTCGATTTGACATAGTATGAGCAGTACAAGCTCTGGGGCGAGGTCGTCGAGGGCCATGATTGTTGGTGGTTGTTGGTGAAAGGTGACAACGACATCAGCTCAAGTGGGATCCAAGTGAAATCTCACCCCGCAACTCACGTGCGTCTCGCCAAGAAGGATTCAAGCCCCTGCAAGTCTTTCGTTGGTTGGCTGAAAACATACAGGCATTGGGTTACTTGATGACATGCCCCAACACTGCATCATTCTGCTTTATATCAAAAACACCAAGTTCTCTAGTGGAGACAGAGTTGCACATTAACCAGCTGCTGCAGCATTTGCCCAGAGTAACAAATACATGGCATATTGACGACAACATGGTCAACCAGATACAACACCATACCAAATGAGACCCATGATGGCTCCTGTGACAATAACCACAGGCGGACTCACTCGAAACCAATAACCGCCCACATAACTCGTAGCCGTCACAACAACCCACCAAGGCTCCGCCGCCAGACTGGTGCCCTGCTGAAACCCTTGATCAATGTATCCGATCTGCCAAAGACGATAGACTGCCGTGTAGATGAGGCCAACAGCAGCGGCATTAACTCCTCGCAGCGATGACTTGGCCCATATCCACCCGCGTATCGCACCCCAGACGCCCATCGTTCCATGCACCGTGATCAACCCAGGGACAAACATGCCTAGAAACCCGAGGACGGCGCCGGCGGCAGAGTTGAAGCCGCCGTTGATGGCGGTGAGGCTCTAGAGATATACCGCAAAGTTCAAATTGGGCCCTGGGAAGGCTTGGATGAGGGCGAGGGCGATGAGAAAGTCTCGAGGGCCGGCCCAGTTCTCGGCGACGATGTATTCGCGGAGGAGGGGAATCACCACTGGTCCTCCTCCGAAAATGATAGTACATATTGGCGAAGAGGCTGTATAAGAGTGGTTTATTCGGCAACGTCCCACGGAGGACCATGACCACGACGAAAGAGATCAGGGATAGAACGATAAGAAACAGCCCAAACCTCCAACTGATGTTGAGACGTCTCTCTTGAGATACCACTCGAGGCTCCTCTTCGGCCGAGCATGAATAAACATGTCCTGGAATTGTACATAGCATGGGTCAAAAGCCAGTGGGTCTGACTCGAAGTGTTCGCGGCTTGCTGGAAAGGATCCAGCTCGTAAAGGTTCCTGGGTGCTGATTGCTCTAGGCATCAACATTTCGGGTTGCTAATTTACGCGTAATGCATCAAGAATGTTCCACACCTCTTTAGCAGAAGTAATTGAGATCAAGCGCATTGTTTGTGATCGGAAATGACTGTGCATAGGTACATAGATGAAAGACCAAACACCAAGCAGCGGTGGAGCCTCTAGCCCTCGAAGGGTGGCAGAAAGTCCAGTTCATCGTCCCCAGTTCCCTCAGTTGTCCACTCCGGCACAAAATACGGCCCAGCATAATGATCCAACGCCTCAGCAGGATCGACGAGTTCGTCCGGAGCCACGTCCATTTTGAGGTCGCTGCTGCTGCCCACGCCAATATCGTAGGTTGGCTTGAGTTTGTTGTCATCAAACTCCTGGAGGGATTTGAGCTGGTCCTCATGGAACTTGGCCACCAGCGTCTCGCACATCTCCGGGTCAATGCCCATGCCCCTAAACTCAGCTTGCATCTTCTGCCTCTTTTCCTGAGGTAGAGGCTGCTCAATGTAGTTCCTATACTCGGCTAGGCCGGTCGAGCTCTGCGTGCTAAGGGTGTCAATGGATGACACAGTCATCTCTTCGTGGTCTAATTTGTCGCCATCCTGTTAGCCCTGAAATCAAGAGAGCCATGTCCACCGAATCAAGAAAATGGATTGCCGTTGAAAAGAAAACAGTCAGGAGACTCACATGGAGTCAAAGCCATGGTGCTCAGATCTTTACCAGGGAATAGAATCTGGTACATCTCGAACCATCTCTCTTCATCGCTCATGTTGGTCTTCTTCCTGGTCGATCGCAAGTTTGCCGCTTGCTCAAGCGTCAATTGACCAG
Organism: Fusarium protoensiforme; assembly: GCA_011320165.1. NCBI lineage: Eukaryota > Fungi > Ascomycota > Sordariomycetes > Hypocreales > Nectriaceae > Fusarium > Fusarium protoensiforme. The sequence continues at coordinate 88,570 of JAANQP010000359.1, read as the reverse complement.
TGATGATCTCGGGCGCCTTGATGAGACACTGTGGTTCTTGGCGCAAATGCTGGGCGAGAAGTTCCTTCGTCTTGAAACCATCCAGGCATCGGGGGCAGACCGAAGGGTCTCTAAAGCTCTTCGGGATATGTGTGCGCTGAACATGCTCCCTATGATAAGGACTGTTAGTGACAAGAAGCCAGCCAGGTTAGGGCACAAACGCACTTGACCCGATGGATTTGATCCCAGCCAGGCCCCAGGCATGCCCGCCCAACGGGCATCCCTTCTTTGTGGAATGGGCATGCAAACATGCGTTGCGGTTGCTCGAATGCTGTACCCTTCTGCTTGCCATCCAGTATGTCCGTCATTTCCCATTTTCTCTTGCCGTCGCGGCCCCGCTTCGAAGGTGCCTATAAGACAGCAACAGTCAGCCAAGTCCTTTCATTACCGTGGGCGATGCATGAGAGACAGGGCGGGCCTATGTCTAGGTGTAAGTCGAAAACAACACACTGCTAGTGAGCGGCCAAGAGTCCAAGACTTGTTCGGCTGGGGAAGAAGGGGGATCCTAACCATTTTCAGCAGGTTTTCGTCTCTTGGGCACTGATCGTCGTCAGACCACGACCGCCCAATGCAGGCTTGGGAAGGATGGCAGTTCACGCAGCGAGGCGAGGCATAGCTCTCGTCAGCTCCCAGTTTTTCGAGGAGTCGAACAAGTGCTTCGTACACTTCCTGAGACGATGATCTCTGGAGTGGAGGATTATTGCTTTCGACAACGAGCATCTTCCGCGTGATGAGCTCCAACAGATCGTCGGTGAGGTCGCTCGAGTGCGGATGGCGTCGAAGCAAGTCCATCCACTGTCAACCTAAAACATCAACACCTCGAAGTATAACGGCCTGGAGATTCTGGTGATACGTACGTCACAGACTTGGGCTTTCACACTAGCCTGAGGGTTGTCGCAGTTGCCATCCGAAGGAGCAGCCATACTGAAGAAGGCGTCACGATTCGACGTGCCAGATTCTGCATCTGCCCGGCAGTAGGCGAGGTGATTGAGCCCATCACTACCCGCGATAAGCCACGATGCTGCCTCCAAGAAAACGCAGCCAAGACTCCAGATGTCAGAAGATGCCCCAACGACACGAGGCTTCAGGTCAAACTCTGGTGCTCTGAAGGCTGGCGTGTGCTCGGTCGAAGCTCCTCGATCTCTGCACGTTTCATCTGCCACGCCCCGCCTCTGAATAGACGACAGACCAAAATCGCAGAGAGACAGAGTATACTTGTCCATGGGATCAGCGAGTGTGTCTGAGGCCTGACAAAAGACGAGTATATTCTCTGGTTTGATGTCTCCATGCCGGCCGTACCATCGTTGGTGCCCTCTGCCTTTTTCGAAGCCATGGAGAAGGGATAGGCCATCTGCAAGGCCTTTCAGCTGCTTCAACATCCACCGGGCTGTAGCGATGGAAGGCTCTGGGTTCGGATTCAGACGCCAGAACATGCTCAGATCGCAGTCGGCCCAGGGGAACATGAGATGAGGCTCATCGCCAAGCTTGAAGGCTGATAGGAGCCGGACGAGGTGAGGGTGTGCAAGTGTGTTGAGCTTCCGGAGCACGGCAACTTCGCGGGCAAAAGCCGCCTCGTCTTTGCTATGCAGCTTCTTGACGGCGCAAAATACAGGCCGTTCTTTGAAGCGCATGTAATCCTCGTGGATCCTGACTCGGAAGACTTTGCTGTATGCCCCAGAGTTGAAGGGTTCCACAGATGTGAAAGGGAGGACCGTCTTCGGATGCAGCGCTATGGGAGGTGTTTCCGACGTCACATCGGAGAAGGACGGAACCAGGAGTGACCACTGTCTCTCTATGAAGTTGGCCACGTCTCTTTCGCCTAAGCCGAAGAAGGAATCGAAGATCTTGTCAGGCTTCGATTCTGACTGCACCCGGAAGGTTCCATCGTCGCCAGATTGGAGGATGCGAAAGGGAAGGTAGCCGTCATCGATTCCAGCCTCGTGAAACTGTTGAATCAGGTCCACCTTTCCGATCAGGGCGAGGATTGCGGAGATTTTGCTGGCTCGTTCGATCGCATCTGCCTTGATCTCAGGGCGTTGAGAAGAACGACTGAGTTCCGAAGGAGGCAGACTCGTCCAGTAGTCCATGTACCATGGTATCTTGGAATGCGGAAGGAACTTCGAGTTCACAGTTTGGCTCCCTCCCAGAGAATGCGCCTTCTCCATCATGCCCTCCAAAAACAGGCCCGCCGAGAAGTCGCCATACGCGTAGGGAGAGATGGGATCCCACTCAGCCTGTTCAAATCTGCTGTCGGGGTGTTGATAGAATTGACGCCATGTCACGTTTGCCCTTGCGGCAATTCCATTTCCATCACCTACCAAAGGGGGTACTGCCATGTCGTTGGCTTCCATTCGGGAATTCCAGATACTGTGAGAAAGAAAATCAAGTTTGGCTCCTGCTTCTGTGAGTGTCTATACCTTCAAGTGAATTGAAGCTAGAAGTTGAAGATGAAGATGAAGATTCTTTTTGTTTTCTCCCCTCGGGGTCGGCTCCTCTTTATACCTCATACATTTCTGGGCTCCCGTGGTTGCCTCTTTGCCTCATTGCGCACCCGCAGCCTGGTTTTATTCCAGGTCGAGATGCGCATTTGCGCATTTCAACTTGCGCAATTATCGGTCTGTTACCCCACTCTCTCTACCTTCCACGCGAACCGATGGAAGCTAGTATTTTGTCTTGCCGCTCCGCCACATCTATCTAGCAGCCCTCAATATCCAGCCCAGCTGTTCCCACTTCCTTTATTTCTAGTCCTGACTTGGTCTCTTTCACTCGTTTACCGTTTATACTTGCAACTTGCATTCACCACCATACATTCTATCAAGCCTTTCTCTCGCCCCAAAGCATCTTTCTTAACCCCTATATCTAGGAGGATTACATAAATATCTACAAGGGCTACTACTATTATGTCCGGCCTACAGGGAATATCTCTACATACCCGGCTACTTACCAACTACTTCTACCAAACAGTTCATCCAGACATCAACTACGCCATTGCCGCTCAAACATAATCCCTTCGCCGACTATATTAGTACCAACCCTATGATTCCGCTTGCCAATAAGACACGCGAGGACTATAATTCGTAAGTTAGATCATTCACTATATGGTATTAGTAGCTGCTGAATCGGCTATTTGCCTATTAGATACTTGTATCTGGCTAACCTCACGGCAACCCCCAATCTTGCAAACTGTTGGTCCATGGCCATGGCCTATGATATCACCCCAGAAGTGAGTTCTTAGAATAATGGCGTGTTCGTCCTGGGACGTTGGCTTGCACACATCTCACCCCATCTCCCGCACCCAGCCTACAGAGCATGTCAAGTTCTCAACCTACTGTAGCTCTAAGATGTACCAGAGTTTTGCGTATAGTTTTGCCGGTACCAGCTAGTCTTTTCTAGAACTCCTAGTTCCATCAACCGAATATCATCCGCATAGGGTCGATCGAATTCAGGATCAAAAGCATCCACCAGGGTCCCTGTGCCTCGAAAGATGATATCATCAGAAAAGGGATTCTCTCCGTCGCCATAGACAAAGTCTTCGACCTCACGTCCAACGCAGACAGCTAGACCTTAAGCTATAGGTTCATGATCGACGCGAATGGTTATCTTTGGTCTAGCTGCAGCCACGCGCCCGCGCCAGTCAAGCTCGTCTCGCATATGCTCGAGTAAGCCCTGGTAATAGCCATTATTCGGGAGGAAGAAGAGAAAGCTCAGCTCGACTAACTAGAGTATCAGCGGCAGTGCGAGCAGAAAATCCATCAGGTCTACCTAGTTAACAAGGAAGCGCGAAAGACAAAAATGCTAGAGGTTTGACCACGTATCGATAGGGAAAAGTATGCGCAGTGGGAGATAATATTCTTGACCGCCCTCAGACGCATCCCAGAGTTCGTTAGGGATTGCGAGGTTAGTCGTAAGGCTCACTTGCCGCAGTCCCTGCGCCGTGCCAAGTGCGTGCTAGAGGAGACCACTGCGAAAAGAGGGCCAGCCTTTTCTGTCTTAGCCACCAATATATAGAGAGAGGTCAATTCAAGAGAAGCCAGGTCGGGCCAAGATAGTAACGAGGTCTTTATACTCGCTATTTCCCGCCTCGTCGAAAACGCGGCAGTTAATCCCCGTGAGAAGCTAGTTACTATCGACGATAAACTCGGAGATGCCAGCAGCTAGGTTCTCGCGTTAGTATTAAGCAACTACCTAGCTCACAAGATAGAACCCGCGCCACTTTCTTTTCTCCTCACCATCCCAGCTCTCCGCAAAAGATTCATTAGATTACTCCTCTACGACCGGCCAGCCATGAGGGATGGGATAGATTAATCCACGTGGAAGAGAGCGAATCATAGGTATAGGGTAAAAAGGTCTCTCAGGTTACCCATGAGCCACAGGTGTCAGGGTGATTCTTCGCAGGTTGGGGAATCGGGGCAGCCCATATTCGAGGGCGTCGGCGTCGCTATTTGTGGCGATGATCTGTTCTTGCTCTTGCACCAGCTTCTGATATTGCTCGTAAGACTCTGCTGGACTCAACGGCGCATTGAATCGCTCCTGAACTTCAAGATGGTGAGAGCGCTTCACATCCTCACACCCGTAGAACTTGATAGCATCGTAATTCTCGCGGTATATGCGCCGGAACCAGAACGGAACGCCGTGCACATCACCAATGTCGGCATCGTCCTCGTCCTCGTCATAATACTCGTCATCGGGGGTCTCGTACGAGTGAGCCAGGCGCGCATCGTCGTAGATTATCTCGACAATCTTCTTCCTGAACTCATCATGATCGGCGACGGCCCTGAACACGCTCACATTCAGTGGGTTAGGGGACAGGAAAATGCGGTTGAGGCGTAATTGAGCAGAACGGTGGAGGTGAGTGCATGTTAACCGCAGGCTCTTGATGTCGCTGTTTGGCAATCTAAACAGAATCTGCTCAACGAGTTCTGGCGGGAGGTGAATAAGTGGGCAAGTCCTCATTTGTTTGAGGCTAGATGAACTCATCGAGAAGTTGGCTGGATGGAGAAACCAAGGTGTTAAAAGATGCAAGGTGAAGAAAGCTTGCCGGATGAATTGAGTTTATCTTTTGCGGTTATAATCTAACGGGGCCCGGCGAATAACCGAGTCTCGCATAGTTAGTGGCCACGGTATTCAAAGTCGCCTGATGGCACAAAGAGGCTCCTCCACCAAAACTTGAACTGCCAATCCGGAAACATGATGGTGTTCCTATTAGACTTTGTCTCGATGAACCAGGATGTGCATCCCGTGGCCCACACCAACTTCTTTGCCTTCTCTTGGACCTCGTCAATGTCCCTCTTCTCAGCTTCTGCTGTGACCTCGACAATGTCGGCTCGTCTCTTTAGGATTGGTCGGATGACTCTCAAGGTAAAGTTGATCTGACACTCGGAGGTGTAGATAACTGAGAGATGCCCGCTCAGAGTGTTGGGCCCCATCATGATGAAGAAGTTGGGAAAGTTGGATAAGCAGGTTCCAAAGTAGGATGAAGCTGCACCCTCGCTGACTTGATCCCACTACAAACATGTCAGCATCATCCGTAGCTTTTTGTTGAAAGCACTTGCATGTTCATTAACAGTAAGGCCGTCCTTTCCACATATCTTCATAGGAAACAAGGGCGTTTGGGTTTCGAATCCATGCGCGAGGATGATGGCGTCGGCGTTTACAAGCCGTCCTGATTTTGTGCGCACTCCGGTTGCTTCGATGGCTTCTATGGGATCGTCATAGACCAAATCGACATTATCACGATGCAAGCAGACGAGATAATCCGTGTCGTTTACCCTTCGCTTGCATCCAACCTCGGTCTTGGGAACCAGAAACTCGTGATATTTGGCCGGCGCCGTCCTTCGTATGTAGTCAGTCGTCTCCTTCTCCCATTGACTTCGCATCCCAACTCCATCGACGACTTTGAAGCCATGAAAGTTTCGCTCGTTCTGCCAGTAAAGTCTTGCGCGGTGAAGGCGCATCGCAAACGGTACCCATCTCATAATGAGCTTGAAAAAGGTCGAATGTTTTGGGTTTGGACGTTCCGCAACCCAGTGTGCCTGTCTCGCAAACTGCGTCGCCTTTTTGACGGCTCCATCTCCAGCAGTCATGACTGGGAGGGCCTGAGTTGCGCTGCAGCCGTTTCCTAGCACATGATAAGTTGACAGGCTGCTTCAAGGGCGAGATGAGTAAACGAACCGATCATGATCACCTCTTTTCCTTTCCAGTCAAACGAGTGGTCCCACTGAGCAGTATGGAAGATGTGGCCAGCAAAGTCTGATGCACCGGGGATAGTGCATTCCTTTGGGGTAGACAGGGCTCCCACTGCCGAAACGAGGACTTTGGAACGTCGGGTGATGAGTTTGGACGTCTTTGTATCCAGACATGTCACATGCCAGGTTGCAGAGGTCTCATCCCAGCGAGCAGACTGGACAACCGAGTTGAACCGCACATGCTTCTCAATCTCATACTGAGCAGCGACGTCCTTAAAGTATGAGTGAATCTCGGGCTGCATCGCATAGGCTTGGGACCAGTCGGGGTTGAGGGCAAAAGAGTATGAGAAGAAGTGAGAAGGGACCTTGTTATCAATCATCAGTACACTTGATGTCTGCCTGTTCGTGGTGTTCTACTCACATCGCAACCACAGCCTGGGTAGGAATTCACACGCCAAGTGCCTCCAATCTCGGCGTCTTTTTCGATGATTTCAAAGTTTCTGGTTCCATATTGACGGATTAGCTGCACGGCAAGTCCAATGCCAGACATGCCAGCGCCAATGATGAGAACGTCGGGTTGGTCCATGGTGATGTTGGTGGGAGGCAACTATAATTACGGATCGAGTATCTGACAGCAATGCGCGACTATCCATTCTTTATAATACCATTGCAAAGCCTCCTTCTTCCTCTTTGATCTAGTTTGACGCCCATCTACACCGAAAATCATCTTCAACTATCTTGCGTCGACGACTCACCCATTGACCAAAAATGGCAGTCAAGCCGAGGGCTGGACCTCAACGCCACTGTAGACCCAATTCTAGCGGGTAACAAGCCGAAGCGAGGACTCGGTACAATGTCCCACGAAGCCAATTGCGTAAACCTGCGACTAATTGGCGCGGTTGAGGCCCCCCCATAACGCGTGGGGCGTAGGAGCTGCAACTCGGTGGAATGATGCTCAGGTGGCGTCCACTTTGCAGAGGGGAAATGATGCCGAGGTGAGGCTGGAGGTCATTTGACTCTTTGGAATTGCCCATGTCGGTAACCCGCGTATGCAGATGCAGTTGATAGCACGGCTCGTGATAGATATCACAGCGAACTTCGGCAAATCAGAGTCTTGCTTGACAGCCAAAGATGCGGGTTTCTGGATGCGTTAACACCGGCATGGGAATGATACATCCGATGAAGATCTATCTGCACAACCGGCAGTCCATTCTAGCCTACAGCCGAGAACCCCAAATCGCACTGTTTCTAAGCCAACCCCAAACACTTGCGTCCCCCTGCTCAGCGTTACTCGTAGTAAATCCCTTGCTCGGATCCTTCAGATCCGGACCAGGATCGTTGTAGACTTGCACCTGACGCGTATTATCCTTTCCGACCTCGAGAATCGTCCCTCCGACGTGCTCGGGACTCTCTACGCAGCTAAACATGGCTTCGGCCACCTCTTGAGGGGTAACCCAGCCATCCCGCGTCTCATCCACAAACTCGAGCTTCTCGGGATGCTCTGTCCAGAGAGGCGTGCGCACGACGCCCGGTGCGACGGCGTTGACACGGATCCCGGTTGTTTCGAGATTTGCGAGGCACCGCACGAGACCTGTGATGCCAAACTTGGAGACGCCGTAGATGGGGGCCCGGAAGACGGGGATCTGGCCCGCTATCGACGAGATGTGAATTACCCGCTTTGGGTTCCCGGCTGAGGCTGTAGCAGGGGTAGGGAACTTGGAGTTGGGGGGAGTGCGAGGGTGCGTCCAGTGGGATATGGCTAGCTGGGTGGTTCGGATAGGGTGTGTGAGGTTAATGTCGAGAAGAGCATAGTGGCCGCTGTCAATGCCGTCTCTGCTCTCGGGTGATCCTGGAGGGTGCCAAAAGTTGGACCAGTTTGGTTCGTAGACGCCAGCCCCGGGACAGACAATGTCAAAGTCACCAAACTCTTGCAGGGCAACTTCAAACATGCGCGTCAAAGCCGGCCAGGACGTCACATCTGTTTCCACAAAGACGGCCCTCGGGGACGAAGTCTTGCTTTCGTACTTTGCCAGCAGAGCTTTGGCTTCGAGCCTCAGGGAGAGGTCTGCCAAGACGACATTGCAGTTTCGAGAGAGTAGTATCTCGGCAAACACAAGGTTGATGCCTTGAAAGTGTCAGTGAGGGGGGTTTGAGGTACGGTACTTGAAACTTACCAGAGCCAGCACCTGTGATGATGGCAGTCTTGCCAGAGACTGAAAAGGGCGTCGACATGATCAAGAATGGCAATATCGAAATAGTAGACTTGCAGATTCAACTACTGCCTGCTAGAGCAAAAAGTATTGAGCTCTTATAATCGTTGACGACTGGAGAATAGAGACTCTGAGCATCCGGTCTCGCTTATCGCCGCCGAGTATCGACCCCGCACTCGCCTTGATTTCTCCCGATGTTAGGTCCTCGGCTTGTTAACCCTTCGCAGACGCCATCACTCGGCTTCATTACCTCATCGTTACAAGTCGAGTTCAGATTCTCAACCAAGAAAACTCTTTATCCCAGATTCTAGACATTGATGCTCTATCTTTGAGACGCAGGATGCGTTCCTTTTCTGGCTGGTACGTGTATTATCGCTAGCAGCAGTCAATTGCCGGACAAAGACTGACCCTGGACAGCCAAACATGCAGGCGCAGGAAGCTGAAGTGTGACGAGGTCAAGCCCATCTGTGGGCCCTGTAGCAGGGGTTCTCGGGAGTGTTGCTACTCTCAGAGGTCGGTATTTCGGCACTTTGAGACATCGCCGAGAGAAAAGAACAAGGACGCGAGATTCTCTCAGCATCGTGATCAACATGTCTTCCAGGAGGACCATGTCTGGCTTCATGTGCCGACCGAGCGTAAGTTTAGTTTTTTTTTTAACATCTTCAGAGAATTAACGCGTATGCAGTTCGATTCGTTCATGTCAAAGATCCTTATGCACAACAAGACGAGCCAGCCCTGCCACTTGGAGACGCTCAAGGAGGTCAGGCTTCAGTCCTCATTCATGACTTTCCTGGAGTCATTCTTGACTCACCCGTGGAAGAAGGCATCTTGACCCCAACAGACGAACCTCAAGGTTATGCTGAGCATCCACAAACACCAGATATCGATGAGCCGGCACCGATATCAAACTTGACGGCATTGCACTTGCTGAGACATTTCAAGCAAGGTCCCGGTCAATGGTGAGTTTGTTCATATTACACATGTAACCTACTATCCTCACACGATCTAGGATGGACATCTTCGACACAGGCTCTTACTTCTCATGCAAAGTCCCCGTCATCGCAGCCACAAAACCACTATTGAAATCAGCAGTCTGCGCAGTCTCGGCCAAACACCTTGACCGCCTCTCTCGAGCCGAGGGCTCCTCTGAAAATAATTTCCACAAAGATGCACCTCGTTACGCTGTTGACTGGCAATATCAGTCGGCGAAGCACTATGGTGAAGCTATCAACCACCTCAAAAACGCCGTTGACTCGCGAGCATATGAAAACGACTTGAGCGACAAGGAAGACATGCTTGCTGCTGTGGCGATACTTTGCATTTATGAACTTATGGATGCTCCCGATACAGCCTGGCGAGCACATCTCAAAGCCTTGCCGCTTTTTGATCCCAAGTCAGATCCTTTCGCTGCCCCGTCATCGCCGGTAGTGATTCCTAGAACGGCAATCCAAGGCCCCATCTTCTGGAGCCTGGCAAGACAGGACTTGCTTTGCGCGTGTAAGTTGTCGCTTCTTTTGAGTATCGGTCTAGGTTCTGACTCAAGACTAGTTATCAGTGAGACACAAACTCGCCTTGATCTGAAAGACATGCGCCTATGGCAGAACGCAGGTCTCGCTACAAATGAAAACGGATCTCTTATGCCATTCAGTCCTCCCGGCTCAGCAGACGTTCGTACCTCGGCCGACATCGAGGAAGACACCAAGAGCAACGAACTAACTTGGCTTCTGGGTAAGATCTCAAATTACCTCACGTCCGGTGATGCCATCAACCCTACGGACTATGCTTTACCTCATGGGCAACGTCCTCTAGTTGGAGTTACCCAAGAACGACTTCTTGAGCGATGGAAACTATTAATGGCCGAGTTGCAAAAGTGGCACAACAGTCTCCCCTCGACATTTCAACCGAGTGCCAGGACAGCATATTCAGGAAACGAAAAGACATGCTTCACCAACTTTGAACAGATATGGTACGAACTACCAATCTGCGCCGCAACAATGCAAAACTACCACATGGCCATGATCCTCCTCCTCGTCAACAGACCCCAAGAGTCAACAGCCATCCGCTCCACAGTCTCTGCACGCCTCAACTCTTACAGACAGATCCAGGCCAAAGTGCATGACCACGCTAGAGAGATCTGCGGCATCAGCTTGGCGAATCCCACGGATCCGATGAGGATAAATTCGGTGCAGGCGCTGTTTGTTGCGGGGCAGGTGTTTTTTGAGACGTGCGAGCAGGAGGCTGTTTTGGAGCTGCTTGAGGGGATACAGAGGGACCTTGGGTGGACTACTAGTTTTCATACTGCTAAGCTTGTTGATGAATGGCCAAAGGGGTAGAATAATACAACGATATCCATGAATCCCATGCTTTCTCAAGATGGTCGCCTCTTTTCTCTCTTCCCGGACACCATCCCGTGTCGACCTCGGCATAACCACCATGCATGGTACATGCAGCATTCTGCACCCCTCAAGAGGCCGCAGAGCCATATACCGAGCTATGAGACATTGACAACTCACCCGATGACCCCGCGTTCTCGGCTTGATTCCTTGTTTGGATGCATAAATCCGGCAGATCGGTTGGCCTACCCATCTCGGAAGGCCGGAACGAATACGGAAACTCTGTTGCCAAATGAGCATGTTAAATAGACACGCCGTGGCTAATGGGGGTGGTCAGATACTACCCTTTGGTGACGTTGAGACTTGTCCCGTCTTACTTCTAAAAGGGCCAATATCAACCGAACAGAATATCTTTTTCAACACCATACCTCTTCAGCTACAATGACGGCCCAAACATCCGCTCACCGATTATCAGGCAAGGTCTGCATCGTTACGGGCGCCTCCTCCGGTCTAGGCCGTGCTATTGCTCTCGGCTACTCTCGCGAGGGAGCTTCTGTCGTCTGCGCAGATCTCCAGCCAAAGGCACGCGCCGATGTGAATGGGGAAGAAGCTGTCAGCACCGATGAGCTCATCAGGTCAAAAGGAGGAAAGGCCATCTTTGTTCAGACGGACGTGGGCAAGGCTGCAGCTGTCGAGGCCTTGGTGACGAAGACAGTGGCCGAGTTTGGGCGCATCGATGTGTGAGTATCTGGAGGACGCCCTCACGCTGCCGATATATATGTCCAAGTACTAATGTGCCCCAGCCTGGTCAACAATGCAGGTATTTCCGCTGAAGCAGGAAACAAACCACTCAAGATCCACGAGACACCAGAAGAGTGGTGGGACAAGACGATGAATGTCAACGTCAAGTCCATCTTTCTAACTTGCAAGTATGCCATCGCTCAGATGCTGAAGCAAGAGAAGCCAGAGACTGGTGATAGAGGCTGGATCATCAACATATCGTCGATATATGGTATCGTTGCGGGTAGAAATATCTGTAAGACGCTAGGGATCCAAAGCTGCACATGTACTGACCAGTCTCCAGCGTCATACTGCGCTTCCAAGGGTGCTGTGTCCAACTTGACTAGACAGGTGGCCTTAGACTATGCAAAGGACGGCATTCACTGCAATGCGATTTGCCCAGGATGTGAGTACCTGTCTGAGATCTCATCGGCTCGTTTAACACAGTGCAGACACCGAGACGGCCATCTGGACAGACACGATCAAGCACAACGACATGGAGTCTATCCGATCTCTTCATCCGCTCCATGGAACTGGTGTTCCAGAGGACTTGGTGGGCGCTGCCATCTTTCTTGCAAGCCAGGAGGCCAGATGGATCACGGGCGTATGTCTGCCGGTGGATGGCGGTTTTACAGCCCAGTAACAGTCTGACGGGGTCTTCCTATCTTCTCTGGGTACTTGATCAAGATGCATTTCTAGAAAAACTATTCTAAATTCAAGCTCCCGATAAACCTTCACCACCAGCTACAAACTTGCCGCACCCGCTGATGTTGATGGAGACGGAACGGAAACAGAGGATGTTTCGATAAGTGCTTTCTCCCCGTACCAAGCTCCAGCAACGCGCGGAGAATGCCAACAAAGAACCCCGATTTGAGAGAAAACCTGACCCGAGTATCTACTTGATATAAACAATAGTTACCTCTTGTATCTACACTTCTCGGGCTCTCTCTACCAGACCTTCATTCTTAAGAGTCCCATCATCAGCCCCTTGGGAAGCGGAATCCTCAGCAAGGCCATCTAGTATCTCCGAGCCTTCAAACCGCGCATTGATTTCTTCAAGCTTGAGTCCCTTTGTCTCGACAAAGGTGAAATAAGCGATGATGAGGAAAACAAAGTTCCAGGAGGCATTGATGAAGTAGAACTTCCAGCCAAGATCAGCCATGGCATAGGCCATGGCGAAAGAGGCGAGGAGACTTGGAGCATATCCGTCAGTTTTTGTCTTTTATCGCAAACAGTTTCATGGAGAGTGAGAACCTACCCAAATCCAGAATCAAGCATGCGGAAGATGGCAATGCCTGTAGCACGGAGCTTGAAGGGTGACACCTCTGTTGGGTACAGACTCGTCATGGGCGTAATGGAGAATGCGTAGAAGCCCTGAAAGACAAAGATTACAGCAATAGTGCCATAGATTCCAGACGTGTTGCTACTCTCGCCGTATCCTGAGTGCGACCGTCAGTGTCTATCGTTAATCAACAATATGGGGGGACTCACGCTTGATAAGGCCACCGATCAACAACAGCGTTACTGTCATACCGCCGACGCCAACAAATGTCTGGACTCTACGACCGAGAATGTCGAGCATGAAACTACCGAGGATGGCCACGGCAAAAGACCAGCAGTTGATGATGACTTGCACCTGTGTCTGGGTAACGGTGTTTGTGATGCCGGCTTGGTTAAGGATCTTCGTCAGGTAGAAGCTGGGAGTGATGGTCAACTAACAAGGCTCCTTGCGTTAATGTTCTGACTCACGAGATGATAAAGTTTCCAAACATGTTGATCATGGGACCAAAACTGCAAAGAATGGCAAGTCTCCGTCTGTTTGCCTTGGTTGCGATGATTTCCCTCCACGGATTACGAGGATACTCTGCTGCCTCACGAACAAGAGTACCCCTGATCTCTTGAAGCTCCTCCTCTCCTTTCTGCAAGTCCTCGTTGTTCTTGCCCTGCATAATGATCAAGACCTCTAGGGCTTCCTGTCCCCGGTCATGGGCGATCAACCAGCGTGGAGACTCGGGCACGAACGGAACGATAAGGACAGCCAGCACACTGGGTATGAACTGAAGCAGAGAAGGTAGCCGCCATGCCCAAGTGCTCTGGATGTTCTGACTGCCATAGTTGACAATGGCAGATGCCAGGCTGCCGACGTAGTAGCAAGAGAAGAAGAGCCCGAGAACGCGGGCACGCCGGCGAGGCGGCAGCAGCTCGCCCAGCAACGTTGGTGCAGCACCGTTACTAATAGCGGAGCCGACGCCGACGATGAATCTTGCGATGACAAACATGGGGACGTTCTGAGAGGCAGCTTGCAGAATAATACCAACAACAGAGACGGCTGAGGCGATGTAGATGGCACGTCGACGGCCAAAGTAGTCTGGAACAGGCTGCATGAGAAAAGCACCAAAGATGCCTCCCATCCACATGGCAGCATTGTTGAGACCTTCAGTGGCGGTGTTGAGATGGAAGTACTCTGAGTAGGAGGGCAGGATCAACAAGCCATTCATGACCGAAGAGTCGTACCCGAGTGTCTATTCATCAGTTAGTAGGAGAAGGTTTGGTGATTGTGTTGACTTACGGCCGAATTGACAATGGCGACAGCGAGCAACAGAGGCATCAGAACCCTGTGGTCCGCAGGCACCAGCCTAGAGACATGTTTCCGCTCTAATCCCATGGTCGGAGTGTGAAGAATACTTGGAAGTAAAGCTGAAGGCCTGAGAGTCGATCTTCTCCTGGATCTAATCCCAGGGCGAGTCACTGGAAGGGTCTTATAGCTCGCGAATGTGATATTGGCTATCGATAATTCCCTATTGGCCATTGGCCATTGGGGGTCTTATCATTCCTGGGGTAAAGATGGACTCTTATCTCATAGATTGGCGTTTTCCTATCTAAGATCTGGGGAACACCCTGGTCGGGCTCGGGTGAGCTCGGGCGAGCTCGCCCGCTAGTCTAACCTTGAACGACCTCTTCGCGTAGCATAAGATCTCGGGTATTGAAATGATTGATATGAGGGCTTTATCATGAGCTCGTTAGTCTCAGTGACTACACCGATTTCATCTACTCTAGAACCTACCTACCTACCTCGTTTGAGCTATCAGCACAACTTCGCCATGCCCGCTTCTATTCGAGAATGGCCCGCATGGGCAGAGTACACTAGCGAAAGCGACGCATCAGTCAAGGACCCAGAGTTCTTGGCCGTCAAAAAGGCCGTCATTGCGGAATATGGCGTCGACGCACTCCGCAAGAGTTGGATCAAGGTGTGCAAGGAACTCGAGGCCATCACCGACGAGATCGTGGACAAGGGCAACACCATCATCCCTACATTCGAGACGTCCCAAATCCTCGGGAATGGCTTCACGGCCGCTCAAGAACAGGAAGTCAAGCGTGTTGGCGCTTTTGTCTGCAGAGGCACCGTTCCTGAAGCGGCGTCCCTCTATGACGATTTAAAGCACTACGTCGCCGACAACAAAGATTCCATCAAAGGTTGGCCAGCGGAAAGTCCATCGATGCTTATCCTATACAATTCTCCCACTCAGAATGTCCTCCGTTCGCATCCGAACCATCTCAAGCTCCAGCGCAAGCTAAACGAGCTGTGGCACGACTCGACCAACGAAACCTCCCCAGACCCTCTTGTCTATCTTGACGGCATTCGTGACCGAGCCCCGGGACAGCCGTTCCTTGGCTTGGGACCTCACATAGACGCAGGAAGCCTCTGCCGTTGGGCCGACCCAACCTACCGCAAAGTCTACGACAGCATCTTCTCCGGCATGCCAGACAGCCACGACCCATATGACCTCGGCATCCGTAAGGACGCTAACCAGGAGTTATACCAGGGCGTGGCGCACTCGACCGTCATACGCACCTTTCAGGGATGGACGGCTCTGACACCCACAGCCCCAAGAGAGGGGACTATCATGATCTATCCCAACGTCAAGAGTGTCATTGCATATGTGCTACTACGACCGTTCTTCACCCAGCCCCAGAATCCGGCACACATCATGGACGCTGAAAAGTGGACGCTGGATGACTCGACTGGCTGGTTTCCTGGAACGACAAAGCCAGCTAGCCAGCGTCTGAGCCGGGCCTCGCATCCCCATCTCAGACTGGAGGAATGTCTGGTGTACATGCCCCAGGTAAATCCAGGCGATACCGTCTGGTGGCACTGTGATGTATGTATTCAAATCGATCGTCCCTACTTTTTGTTTGTCTTGCTGACTCTTCGCTAGGTGTGCCATGCTGTAGATACTGAGCACCTGGGCCAGAACAACGCCTCGGTAGCATTCATTGCCGCGTGCCCCACGACTCCCGCGAACGAAGTTTATATCAAGGGACAGCTTGCCGCTACGTTGGAAGGGCGCCCAGCTCCTGACTACGCAGAGGGTAATGATCTCGATGAAACCACGTTGAAAGGATATGTCGGCCTAGAAGGGCTTGACGATGAGGCACGTCGAGCATTTGGCTTTCACCTTTTGAACACTCCGTGAGGCTCAGCTAGTCTCTTTATGACCGAATGTGTAAGGTCGATATGTATCTAGCTTGGGCTACCATCTATTTGATTACCTTGATTCATCATTCTCCCGCGCAGTATTCTAGCTGCGTGATAAGCCACCGCGTTGTGTGTCTCGACATTTTCCAATAATTCAATAGCACCTTGAATTGCTTCGCTGTACTCATCACTGACAGATGGATCGCTTCGGAATTCGCGAAGTAGCAATACGGCAGACGAAAAGATGTGATAAGAGAGTGCCCTGTCTAGTTATGAGCACAGGTTGAGCCGGTCAGCAGAAGGCCAAACATACCATTGCTTCCTCATCGAGGCAGGCTGGTCCCAGTTACGGTTGATCCATATGACGCTCATGGCAGATCTAACACTGATGGTCCTTGCCCAGTCGTACTCTTCTGGGTGTGAAAGCCATTGTTCCTGAAGGGTGCAGTTAATACGGAGGCGAAGATGCAGCAACACGAGGGTGAGGTCGAATCGCTGCCACTTTATCCAAGGCTGTGCCAGCTCAAGCCGTTCTAGGTCGTCATTTCTATCAGCTTCAGGCTGCAAGTGAACCGGTAGGGTGTCGATGATCTCTGCCAGCTCTTCGTCTGCCTTCCTCACTGTCTCTGCCACAGACCCCACGCCGGATCGGATAGCCTGACGGAAGTGGTAAACAACGGTAGATGTTCTGGCCATGAAGATATGATAGTGGACCGGATGTGTGGCATCCACTTCGTCCATGGATACAGCTGACGGCAAAGGCACGTCAAAATCGGCGTAATCAACCCTGGGTAGTTGATAAGGCAGAGTCAACCTAATTTTATGTCAGTAGAGGGATGAATTCAAAGCTGCAGACTTACCAATCACAAATGACAAGCGTCCACCACAGTCGGTGTTGTCCTTCTGCGCTGAGGCACGAAGATGCCACCTCGGAGTAGCCTCGATCGAGGCCTATTCTTTTAGCAATCCGTATTGCGGCACTCCATAGATGCTGCCCTAGTTCCGAGTCTCCTCTGTTGTTGAACGAGATGCCCAGGATTGCTATAGCTTGAACAGAGCGTATGCTGGGGACCCGCATGAAATCGGCCCTGTGGAGGCAAAAGATGGCGGCGTGATACCAATTCAATGAAACCTCTTGTTGACTGAAGCCTATCGGCACGTCAGTTGACGCACGTGTCGGGGGCAGAGGCGCTCACCGTATGGGAGTGGCAGATTCTCCGCCTCGACATCATCCATCATCAGAAGTGCTGTCTGCCAGTGTTCAACGTGTCGTTCTTATAACGTCGGCCAAAGAGAATCTTACACTGAGGACGCTGAAATAAACTGCCATCCATGACGCATCAGCTTCGTCAAGTGACAGATTATCTTGTATGTTTCTCATGAAGTCGTCGCACTCATCACCAAAGTGCGGATATTCGAGTGCATAGTGCACCCACGAGTTCCACGTCCTGTCGTAAGCAATCAGCTGGTCGCTGCAAACCGGGCCGGGTAGGATAATGTCTTCCCAAGTTGAGATGGTTGAATTGGTGCTTCTTTCTCCCGACGCCGTGGAAACACTCTGCCAAAGTTCCTCTTCAAGACCTTCACCATCCTGGTCGACCTTGATGCTTCTAAGTGGAACTGGTCTTGCCTTGCTTTGGAGAAGCCTATCATGCTCAGCTCTCAAGGCGTCAATCTCTCGACGCAACTGCTGATTCTCATGACAAAGTTCCTCATAAGTCAGTACATGAGGGCCGTCCTGCCATCTAGACGCAGCGAAAGTGAAACATTAGCTGGCATTCAACCGCTCAATTGACGCCGGCTACATACGTTGTTACCTCGCCGCGCACAATGACCATCTCCCTCACACAGGCCTCGGCTTGTCCCCGCTTGATACAACGGGAGCACGGCACCGACTTGTCGCATTTCACCTTTCGAGATGAGCACGAGAAGCAGCTCCGGGGCGCACGCTGCGTCGTACGAAAAGGTGCCCCGTCGTTGGCCATGGCTGAGTCTCCGGGGCTTCGTAGCTGATGGGTAAGATAGACGAGGTGTAAGATTCCGGGGCGAGCTGAACCGAACTCACCCGAGAGGCTGGCGATCTAGATAAGGTCATCCACTCTTATCGAAGCCGCCGGCGTCTGTTCAAGGTAGTGTCGGCAAACGCCGACGTCCTAGCGACTTCATAATACTCCCGCAGCTAGTACCTCTTAGAGCATTAAAATTACCGGCCGGTTTAAAGGCGACGCCAGAATGGACCGAGACACGTGAAAAGAATAAACCAAAGTACCAGAATGAATGGGGCAGGGCTGAAGCAAGATCAACAAAGATGGTAAAAGGAGATTTAAGAAAGAAAGAAGTTTCTAAGCAAAAGTATGGCAAGTAAACGAAGGGTTGGCTGTAAGAAAACCGAGAGAGTCGATTGTGCTCAACCCCTCGCTGCAAGCAGGTACTTCATATGATTTCTCAACAGTAAAGCTCGGAAAATATACCGACAATCACCTATCCCAACTTCAGGCCCAGGCACCCAAATTGCGAGATGCCGTCTTGGTCTTGCTGTTAGCGCCATGCAACAAACTTGACTAGTCAATCTGCTGCTTGGATATGAAACAAGGGCACAATGGGGAATTTCCCCGGAGACGGGTCTGAAACGCCAGATATAAATAAATTACCTACAAACGAATCTCCTTGCTCACGCCACAGAATAGCTAAGATATGACAGAATTCAAACCCAATCCTGCTGTAAAACATAACGACTATCTTCGACCCCGTGATCGTGTCTCTTTAAATTTCATCTCTTCTGAAACTCCGTCCATCTCTTATACTCCGTCTAAATCCCTCTCCAAGCATTGCCCGTTCACGATCCCCTATCAGTCTGTGTTCTGCCGCGCCAGCGTTTAGGGATAGTATCGTCCCTGGCAGCCAACATCACTGATCACGGTGGTGCTCACCTTTTCTTTTCTCTTTTATTTTTTTTTTATTTTTTTTAGACTCGTGATCGAGGAGCTGCAACAGGCGTCGTTTTCTATTCCACATTCACTTAGACTTATAGGCACCATTTCCAGCTCTCCTCTTGTGCTCGTCTGATTTTCTCTTACTCTTGTCTCTGGAATCTAATCTCGCCTGCGGTTCAAAGACATATCCCTAGCGGAACCAACTTACCATGATGTGAGCCTTCTTAGGCACCGGCGGCTTATGTAGGTCCATGCCCGTTATCGTGAGACCCCCGGTGGTCATCCAACCAATGGCAGAAGTGCCGCATTGTCTCTCACGCTGCCCCCCAGCTGAGGTGGCTTTGAGAGCTTCCACTGAGGTCTCCTCTCCCCTGATTGGCCCCTAGAAGTGTGGCGTGCACACAGTTGAGTCGTCCCCTCACGGTCAGACGGGGGAGCTGATGCTGCCAGCAACTTCTTACCCGACAGCGTTCGACAAACAAGAGGTGACTCGTCATTCACAAAGGGCACGGCATTTGCCGATACCTTCCTCTGTTGGCATTCCCGAGAACTCTGCCTAGTCTGCCTTGTCCGCGGGTTGATCCCTGATGGTGTTCGATATGATATGAGGATGGAATCATGTGGCTAGGTGGTGTGTCCCGGAAATGGGGTGATTGGTATGCTAAGCCTCGCCATTACGAGCCAAGACACAGTGAGGCATTTTGACTTGGCAAACTGGATCAAGATGCGTCTCGATGTCGCCCGCTCATTATTGAGCTTTTACATAACGCTAGCGCCTTGCACGCAACGTGTTCACACCGACTGTGTCGCCGCCCAAGCAGAGTGACGGATGAAAGGGGACTTGCTAGGATGCCACTGGAACTTGCTGGGATATCCGTCGCCAGCAGGCTCATAAGGCATCGAACCCCACGGACCATTTCTGTACTTTGGGTACTCAATGTTGCATCTCAACGACTTATCAGCGACTTCCCAAGATGCAAAACTGGCACGAGTCAGGCTGCAAAAAACCTCACGTCTACTTCCACACATCGCTCAATACTCCATGTTGCCTCAACTGCGCAAACATTGCCGGTGGCGAGACCACGGTCAGCAAACGCCAAGATGAACTCGAGATGCCAAACACACCAAAACCGTCCGCCATGCAGCTGAGGTGGCCGCCGTCTGTGCCATATCGGGAAAATGCATACTCTTACGATTATGATGGTTCACTGCATAGGGCTTTGCGCGTCCAAGTAGATCAAATGAGGACCAGCAAGGAACCAGACCAAGACATGCATCGCTCATCTTCTGAAACCGGTATTGCATCATCTCAAACAACGTCTCCGGAACCGAGAAATACTTCGTACGGACCACTTCATGACACCACAATCCGAATTCTACGACTACTTCCAGGTGGCCACGAGGATCCTCTGCACGGACATTTCGAACTCATTCATCTACAGCACCAAGACCCAGGATCAGGAGAACCAGGAGAACCAGGGGTGATTTCAATAGGGGATAAAGAAAGCCCCACACCATATGAAGCAGTCTCATACACCTGGGCCAACATTTTAGGCGACCGAGAAAAGAAGAAGGTCATCTATATCGGCAACAGATGGGACATCCTCCACATCACTGAGAACTGCTTTGATGCACTCCGAGCGTGCCGATTTGAGAAGGATGACCGCCGTCTGTGGATTGACGCTATCTGTATCAACCAGACTGATATCCCAGAACGGTCTCACCAAGTCGGTATGATGAGAGATGTATACTCGGCGGCTAGACGTGTGCTTATCTTCCTTGCCACGGACCACACCCAAAGGCTTACTGACTCGGTCGAGGATGATCCTGAGATCGTGATCAAGAACCCTTATTTCTTGCGCGTATGGGTGATCCAAGAGATCGTCTCCGCAAAAGAAGCACTCGTACTGTACGCTGGACAGACCATGCACTGGAATTTCTTCCACACAAATCTCCGGCGCTTGTCGATTAAGACATGGGTGCAACAATTTGGCCGTGCTCGACGGATCGATATGGACTCGTTCATAACCTTACTTGAGGATACGCGAAGTTGTCACGCAACAGATCCGAGAGACAAGGTCTTTGCGTTGCTCGGACTTTCAACGGCGCCGTTGGATCCGGATTATACGCTTTCGCCACAAGCTGTATACACAGGGCTGGCTGCTCGCCTCGTCACAAATGACCAAGAACAGGCTGGAAGGATCCTTGACTTGGCGAGCCATGGGCATACAATACCTGGTTTGCCCTCGTGGGTTCCTGATTGGAGCTTCCTTTCCAAGCAGGTATGCCAAAAGCACTGGAATCGACATCACTTCTTGGATGTGGAATCCCGGTTCCGCCCTTCAGTGGCAACACAGCCGCTATTTCGAGTTCACCGAGAAACTGGGTCTCTGTGTGTTCAAGCCGTAGAGGTCGATACTTTGGCTCGGTTCTTACGCCACGGCTTTCATGCTACCTCCAACGGGACAGCCACCGCAACAGCAGGAAAAGTTCGCATCTCAGTCGCTGAGCAAGTTGCATCTCGTTGTGAGCAGCATGATCGAGTATTTTCACTCAACAAATACAAATTTTCCTTGATCCTTCGCAAAGTTGCAGACCCGCACATCTATACTTTAGTTGGGCTTTGCGAATACTCTGCCCAGTCAAACCTGAAGACGGTAGAGGTCGAGGCCATTAGACACCTTGTCGATTGGGAGTGGCTATTATCAGACGGCGGAATATGGCGTTGGTCCGAGCTGACCAGCTGGGAAAAAGTACAAAATGTGTGGTCGAGCCTCGAAGATCTCTACAAATTCGAGCTACGCACTTGGCTTCGGAGACTAATATGGAAAGCCCGGTTCGTTACACAGCTATGGAACCTGGTTGAAAGTGCACGCCATATCTCCAGTAGCTGTGCAACCAACTCAGGCCCCGCGTCCGCTTTCCTCCGGCGGCGGTGGGCTTGGACATGCAGAGAATGGCAGGCAGTGGACAGTCGCCTGATTTCCCTCAAACAACAGCGTGAATCTCAAGTTCGAGAACTTTTACATGGCTACAAAAGTTTGGATGCCTCACAAGAAGTCCTTGAGACAGTACAATTGGAACAGTCCATGTGGTTGCCCGTCACTTACGATTGGCTTGAATGGTCAGAGAGGAGGGACAGGGTCGAATTGTTTAATCGATACCATCTTCTGGAAGCATGCGCAGCAAAACGAGTCCCTCTGCCCCCTTTTCACTTGGTCGAGGATCTCAAGAGACAGCTTATACTCTCGACCGGTGCAGGCCTCGAAACCGGACTTCGACAGCTACAGCGACTAGCTCAAGATTACCCCCTGAAGCCCCCTCTGTTGGCCCCCAAGAGTCATCCATATATGTTCGAAAATCATAGATGGTACCGCATTCCCTTCAGAGTGGAGCACTGGGGCGTCTTTATTCGATGGCTAGCCAAACCCAGTTCTCCAACCACATATTATCTCAACTCCGTGTCAAGCCAAAACAGCATGATAATCTGGGAGCTGGGCTTTGAGGCACAAAGTCACATCGACTACCTCCACAGTATTTTAGACTCAAATTTTGACAAACATCTAGTGTCTTTGCCCCCGTCTTTTGACATGGAAACTCTGCTGGAACAATTCTTTGTCCTGGTTTACAGGGAACAGTTTGAACTCCTTTGGCAGTGTGTGTTCTCTTTTGAGAATTACAGAAGGTACGCCACTGTCGGATTTCCTATACACACTCTTGGTACTGAATTTGCCCGCGCATTTTACTGGCGGTTTAGTCGCAGTCTTGACAAGGCCTGTCAACTTGTCAGAGGGGAACATGTCGGGGCTTGCAAGATTGAAGAACAGTGGGCCAAGTTCCTTGGCTGGCTTGCACAAGCATCTTTCGACCCGCATGCTGTAGAGGTACCTTCGGATGAAGTCGTTCTGCGGCCCCGGCCGGCGCCAGATGACAGCATGAACGAACGCAGCAACATTGAGCTTTTCGAAGTGCTCCAACGTCAGAGGTGGTTTATTTCAACAGAGCCGTCCGAGCCGTGGATCGATGAGTGTTTATCTGAGCTCGTTCATTCGGAAATTCAGCGGCGAAGGCTCGCGGAATGGGTATTTGCCCCCCTATTTGATGAGATGCGTGCGGTGCCGCAGGCTGGGTTGGAGTGCCCAAAATTTGAAGCTGCGGCCCTTGATAATACGGCGGTTATCGGCGGTCCGCTTTTGGTTGAAGAATGGAGACGGCGAGATAGGTTCTGGAGGGAGGTGATGGACTATGTGTCTGCGTCCGAATGGCATATGAGCATCTTGAAACTGAGGATTCTTGGCGGGTTGATGCTAGATGAAAAGACAGGAAACCCGGAGGAGATGTATAAGGAGATTGTTATTATTTAGTTGATCAAGTTGTATGCTATTACCAATGCACTAGCTAGGAACTCATGACGGTCTGGTCGCAATGTGGGAACAAGGTTCATCATGTTCTCCGCCAATGTTCAACTTCTCTAGCAAAGCATCTAGCCGTCAGTATTTTCGATGCAGGTTTCTTTTGACGGGCTAGTGAAAGGACGGGGCTCCCAAGTTCCAGATTACCCATCTCGGATCGTACTAGTACGTGACCTCGACATCCATGGTCTCATAGCGGAGAGCGAGCAGTCGCTGCGTGCCTCGGCAACGTTGCTGTTTAAGTGATGCTGGTGCAAGCTCAGCGGTGCTTCTCGAGCTTTGGGATAGGTCTCTTTATACCACAATCTTATCGATTTCGTCGAAAAGGATGAGGCATTCGTCGAGATCCAAGCATGTGCCTACCATGCAGCTGTGGGAAGACAATTCCGGGCGGTCAGGGGCAGCACCAGGGTGAGGACCGGGTAAGCTAGGCCTGAGCCGCCCACCATAAAGCGGCGATGAATTGTGGTCGATTTTCGCTTTCTAAAACACTGTAGCTTTCATAAAATTAACATTCTATTGCGACAAGAGATGAGCCTTGCGGCATGCAGTGTAAGATGCCGTAACCTTAACATTGGCTTTCTATAGCTGCAGGTAGAGAAGGCCAACCGGCGTAAAGTTGAAACCTTGGATGCAAGATTCTGCTCGATTCCCATAAATGCTCTACCATCTTCTTCTAATTCTTGCCATCGACATAAACCTCACATCTCATCATTGTCTCTGTAAACATGGCGGACACGAGTGCCTGCCCGTTTGAGACTACACACACCCTTCATCCTCATCCAAGCCGTCCTCATCGTCTGTCAACTCGCTCGCAGATCAACCGTCCACGAGAACATGGCCTACATGGCATCCCAAAAGCCGACCATCTATGCTTGAAGAAATCCCAGAACCATCTAGGCTGGGGCAGCTACCCTCAGAGCTCCGCCGCTCTATTCTGGCAACACTAAGTCTGGACCAAGTCAAGGCCTTGATCAAGTCCTCCCCAACATTTTACCAGCAGTATCGACACCATCGCAGATTCATCCTCGGCAGCGTCTTGAACAAAGAATTAGGGTTACTCGCCGTTGACGCCTACGCAGTCCACCTGACCAGCTCAGTCAAATTCGACCACGCCCATCTTGAAGATGCCGCGCCCCAGTTTCTCAACCACTATTAGCGTCTCCGTTCCTCGCCGGATTTTTCGTTAATGCAACAAGACCTGACGGGAAATGACATGAGCGACTTGGCCATGTTTTGTTTATCCGTTATTCGACCGTTCACGGAAATGGAAAAAGGCTGGGCACTTAAAAACGCCGCAGACTGCAACATCGCCAAGACAGAAACGGAAGCCCCTAACGCTCCTCTGAGCCTCACCGAGCAACTCAAGATAATGCGAGCTCTGTATTGTTTACAGCTCTGGTTTAACCTGTTTGGCAGCCCAGAACATGGTATTAACAAGGTCGATATACTAGATATGTTTTTTGGTCTTTATGAGCCCTGGGAGGTAAAAGAGATTAAAAGTATTTATGCTTTTGCTCTTGTGACGTCTCGTACGTCGCAGCTGCGGGCACCTTGACCGCTGCGCCACAGGGCAAAAGATTGGGCCATAATCGCTATTGTAGCAATTACAGAAGGTGCATCAGCTGCCTATAGGGCTTCATCGTCTCGTACGGGGGACAAGGCCGTAACACTTCGAGCCGGATATCTGTTGAGACAGAGAGCAAGTTATGATTTCAATTCGGCGACTGCCTGATCTGGAAGGCGGTGTAAAACAAAATCATGCCACGCCATCTCGTGCCTGCCGCCTGTCATGAGTTGGGGGACTGACAAAGGAAAAGAGTGAAAGGGTCCTTTCTATGCATCAGCCCTTCGCTCAAAACCAAGCACATAAAAATGCCTATCATGTTCAGCGCCCTAGATATGGCGCGTGTGAGGAGGAGGTGATCAGACCCCATACACACTCATGATATCCAGCACAACTGACACTTTCTCAGTGCAGCGCGAGCAGCGCGAGCAGCCGTTGCACCGAGCAGCGCCACCTCGACACCTCTCCCTTACGTTAAAGGGCAAACCATGGATTTGAAAACTCCCGATGGCCGACATGTCCAAGTTATCATCACACGCATCTGCTCCGTCACGATATCGCCTGTGATGGAGGTACAAATAAAATTGCCAGACGGTGGCAGAAAGGCTATCCTGAAACTCTTCGACCGGCGCTTTGGGGAACACCGCGAAAGGCACCCCTACAGCCAACAAGCCGAAGCTACATGGCAGGATGCTGTCCGGTCTGGCTTGGCCAAGTCTCTTTTTGATGATCTTGAGCATGAAAATGACCAAAGAATAAAGGCGCGGTTAGGGATTGAGGGTAGCGATGACGACGATGACAACGAAGATGAAGAAGAGGAAGAGGACGAAGAGGACGACCCCAGGGAAGACGAGGCCATAATCTTTCACAGAATGCGCCAACTTTTCGAGACCGAGGTTCGAGCCTACTCCCAACTCGAACCCCTGCAAGGCCAGTGTATTCCACGATTCATCGAATCGGTCATCGTCGACTCTCCAGATGCCCCTCCGAATCTCCCAACATTCTACTTTCAAGTCCCCGGCATTTTACTCGATTATATCCCTAGCTTCATGCTAGCTGATCTCCCCCTCCAGATTCCGAATAATCCACTGCTCTGGGAAAGGATCATACAGAGCGCAGTCAATACCGCTAAACAAGTCAACAGGGCGGGAGTTGTTCATCAGGACTGTCAACCGAGAAATTTCCTCATAGCGGAGACAGCCCCGGGCGAATACCAGGCTTACCTGATTGATTTTGCACAATGTGCATTCAGGGACGACTACAAGGACACGGAGGACGAGGATGATGAGGATGGCTTTCCCTATATTGTATATTCGACCGATAACCATAGGGGCATCCGGCTCCTCATGGAGAAAAAATTACTACCCTATAGGATTCCTGTTAAACTACCGGTGGAGAAATAGAAAGGCCTGGCCGAGATTCGAGCCAGCAGGTACGGATGGGATGGTTTAGAATCTTCTTGGCACTTGACCGAGCATGATTTCCCTTCAGCCTCATGTTTCTTTGGGAATCTGCACTCATGAAACTCGCTTGATTTTCGCTTTTCTTTTCGGTTTCATTGCCGGGCCTGTCTTCGTTCCCGTAATACATGACTACCGATAAGGTTTCCTAGTCCCATCCCACCCAGCAAAGGGCCTCACAGGCAAGCCGCGGGTGGCAGTGAACGGAATATGAATGGCTAAAACTAGCAATAGGCAACCCAATCGTGCGTGTGAGATCTACAGTCGCTTGGTATCGCTCTCGACGGCCTTCCAATGGACAATCTTTAATGATTCTGTCACACCAAATTTAAACAGAGTAGAAATGGGAAGGTATTCGGACGACAGAAATGCACGCATCGTTGCCGCGGACGGGTTTCATGTCGAATTTGACTCTGATCACTCATGGGCACAAGATGAACCGGGTAGAAAACGGTATATAAAGGTGGAATGTACCTACAAGTTCCATTTTCTGCCTCTACCTCCTCTTTTCAAGATCTACATCTCCCAGCTAACACCTCTATCCGTAGTCCATGGGATCAAAATATCGCCCACAACGTCCACCCATGTGACAGCGCTCTATACCAGCCTCTTCAATACTACATACGAAATCAAGTGCAGCTATATCGACCACCTTCTGGACAAGGTTTTACGAGAGGATACACAGGAGAATCGGCGAATCAAGTACCCGTCAGCTCGGGATCAGCGGGAACGGGACAAGGAGCCATTTCCTTTCATGGGCGACGACCCAGCTCAACCACCAGTGGCCTGGACCGAGACGTGGAGGGAAGAGTATAGTAACCTTTTCGGTAGTTTATATCAGACAGCACCGCGGAATGCGGCTTGATTATGTGGGATGAGGCACGGTTCATCGGTCTTGGGGGTTCTGATGTTGTGTGGTACATGTGCAAAAACGCGTGGCGACTTGGGGATCCAAGAGAGGTTCGCGGATCAAGAGGAAGAGGAAGAAAGCGAAGATGACGAGGACTGGTACTGAACGTACACCGGCCATCTCTATCTACGATTGTGAGGAATGCATCACCAAGATAAGACTATAGAGCCCTTCCAATTTGTGTATTTGTGTGTACGCCATATCAATGCTAATACATATCCCATACCATCCAATCCCAGACAAAAGAAAATTCACGCTCCCCCCGTTTCCGTTAAGTGTATCCCTCGTACCCTCATACATAGATATTGCATCGGTCGTCTCTTGGTTTATGCCATCTACATACAGAACCCATCGCTTGCTTGAAAAAAAAAGACACTAACAAAGGAAAAATGTTTACAAAAGATAGAATATAGTTAGTCATACAGTAGTCTTGACATGTTGGTCAAGTTTAAAAAAAGGTAGGTAGGTTGTACAGGATCGTTTACGCGTCAACTGATCCCTCGGACTGAGAAGAGGACCTCGTGGTCGAAGAGTTGAGGTTGCGACGTCGAACAATATGACTATGACTTGTTAGTATTCAACTTATTCAAAGAGTACAAAGGGGTTGAACTTACATGCCACCTCCGCGGTCACGGGGGTCACGGACAATCACCATCTCCTCCCTTCGCTTGGGATCCTTGATGGGCTTGCGTCCGCTCTTGGTTTGAGTCACGCCGTTTGTTCCGAGCTGAGCCACCAGAGCACCGACTTGGGTCTGCAGGGCAGTGACATCAGCGCTCGCAGCTGCCTGAGCCTTCTTGGCCTCGGCGAGCTGGGCCATGAGGTCCTTGTTCTCGGTTCGCAGGTGGTTGAGAATCACAGCCTCTCGCTCAGCCATCTCAAGCTTCTTAGCGAGTTCATCACGTTCAGCTGTCAAGGCGTCGACGCTGGCGAGCTTCTCGTTGAGCTCGGCCACCGTCGCCTCAGAGGCGGTGAGCTTCCCCTGGAGCTCGTCCCTCTCAGCCGTGACGGTGTCAACGCTTGCGGCCTTTTCCTGGAGCTTGGCGGCCTCCTCCTCGACGGTGGCGAGCTTCTTGGAGACCTCGTCGCGTTCGGCCGTGACGGTGTCGACGCTCAGCTGCAGCTTTCCGGCGTTCTCCTCGGTGGCGGCGAGCTTGGTCGTGAGGTCGTCTCGTTCGGCCGTGACGGTATCGACGGTGAGTTGCAGCTTGCCTCCGTTCTCGTTGGCGGCGTTGAGCTTGATCGTGAGCTCATCTTTCTCGGCGGCGACGGCGTCTCGCTCTCCGGTGACGGTATCGACGTTGAGCTGCAGTTTTCCGGCGTTCTCGGTGCTGGCTTCGAGCTTGGTCGTGAGTTCGTCTCTCTCAGCGGCGACGGTGTTGGCTTTCTCTTTCAGTTCGGTGTTCTCTCCGCGGAGCTGTTCAATCTCGGGGACGACGACGGGTTCGGGTTCTGGTTCTTTTGCTACCTCCTCTTCTTCTTCCCCTGGGGCTTCAGTCTCGGCTTTTGCCTCTGGCTCAGCCTCAGCTGGCTCGGCATCAGCAGGTGCTTCTTCTTCGACGACGTCCTCGACCGAGGCGGGTTGGGGTACCGACGCTGGATCTGGCTTCTCAGTGGCATCCGAGGTGACGCTCGTGGCGTCATCGTCATCGGTGACGGTGCTCGCAGAGGATGAAAGGCTAGATAGGGAGCTGGAAACGACGCTGCCGGCTTCCGAGAGGGTCCGGAGGGACGTGTTTTCCTTGCGGAGGCTCTTGCACTCGACAGAGAGCCGCAGGACCTGCGAGCTGTGGTCGTCCTGCTCGCTCAGCAGACCTCGGACCTGGCCGCGGAGCTCCTTGTTCTGGCCGGTGAGTTGTTCGTAGCGCTTCCGCAGCTTCTTCCTCTTGGTTTCGATCTCGTCGACCTGCTTACTGATGGAATCCTTGTCCTTAGTGAGCGATTCGAGCTGGTTCTTAAGTTCGTTGTTCTCCGTGTCGAGTCCTGCGATGCGAGCCTCCTTGCTCTCGACGTCCTTGGTCCACTCGGCCTTGGTGGCGTCCTTGTCAGTCTTGAGTTCCTCGATGGTCGTGTTGAGCACGGTGACCTCCTCCTCGAACTTCTTCTTGTCATCCTCAAGTCCGATCAGCTGCTCCTCGAGCTTCTTCTTCTCGCCCTCGAGGCCACCGAGCAACTCCTCCAACTTGGACTTGTCGCTCGACAACTCGTCGATGCGCTTGTTGAGGTTCTTCTTGTCCTCCTCGAGGTTCACCTTGTCCTTGCTGAGAGACTCGACCTGGTTCTTGCTGTTCTCGCTCTCCGTCTTGTAGCGGTCCCTCTCGACGGTGAGCTCGCCCAGCTCCTTGGCCTTCTCCAGGAGATCCTTCTCCATGCCGTCCACGCGGAACTGCATGGATTCCTTGGAAATCTCCAGTCCGGCAATCTTGGCCACGTAGGCCGTCTCCTGGGACTTGCGGATGATCCTGACGTCCTCGAGCTCCCTCTCGAGGTTGATGCTCTTGGCCTCGAACTGGTTGTTGGTCTTTGTGGTCTGCTGGCTCTCCTTCTTGAGATCCTCATAGTTCCTCTCGAGAGCCGCCTTGAGCTCCCGGTGCTTGGAGAGGTGGTCCTCGAGCTCCTTGACCTTGTCGCTGTAGTTGCGCTCGATAATCAAGAGCTCGTCGCGCTCCTTGGTGAGGGCTCCAACCGTCATGTCACGCTCCTTTGTGAGCCTGTCGATGGCCTGGTCACGTTCCTTCTTGAGCCTCTCGACTGTCTGGTCGCGCTCTTTCTGGATCTTGCTGACGGCTTGATCTCGCTCCCTCTTGGCCCTAGCGATGGCCAGGTCGAGATCCTTCTTGTGCTTCTCAGCAGCGCGGTCACGCTCCCTCTCGAGCTTCTCGACGATGGCATCTCGCTCATCCTCGATATCTCGGATGATCTCGTCCTTCTCCTTGCGGAGCTTGTTCAGCTCGAGATCGCGCTCCCTCTTGGTCCGCTTGATGGACAGGTCGTAGTCCTTCCGGGCCTGATCAAGAGCCTGGTCACGCTCCTTCTGGGACCTTGCGAACGAGATGTCGACGTCCTTCTTGGCCTGCTCGAGAGCTTGGTCGCGCTCCTTCTTGAACTTGTCCACGACCTCGATGGCCTGGTCACGCTCACGCTTGAACCTGTCGAGAACTGTATCGCGGTCCTTCTTGAGCGCCTCGATGGACACGTCTCGGTCTCTCTTGGCCATGTCGACAGATACATCACGCTCGCGCTTGTACCTCTCGATGGCCTCATCTCGTTCCCTTCTAATCTTTTCAAGAGCAGCGTCTCGTTCCTTCTTGGCTTGGTCGACGGACGCGTCCCGGTCCTTGATGGCCTTTTGGACAGAGACATCACGCTCCTTCTTGATCTGCTCAACAGAGACGTCTCGGTCCTTGATGACTTGCTTGACAGACACGTCACGGTCTCTCTTGAACTTTTCAATGGCGTTGTCGCGCTCCTTCTTGAGCTGTTCCAGAGAAGTGTCACGGTCCTTCTCAAATCTCTCGAGAGTCCGCCTCTGCTCATCGAGCCGGGTCCTCGTCCTCTCGAGAAGACGTGTCTGCTCCTCGAGTTCGACAGTGAGCCTGTCTCTGGTCGACTGAGCCCTGTTCCTCTCCTGGCGGAGCTCTTCCCTGTCGCTCTGTGTGCAGTTGAGTCTGTAGCGAGCGTCATCAAGATCCTTGACGGTTTCTTTTTGCTTGCTCTTGAGGCTCTTGACTTCGTTCTTGAGCTTCTCAATCTCAGCAGCCATAGACTTTTCCACATCGTGCCTTGACTGTGCACGAGGTCGAGAGGGAGGACGCTCAGGCTGAGGGAGCTGTCTTGACTCAGGAATCCGTGGCTGTTGAGAGACAGGCTGGGGTTGCTGAACAAGAGTTTGTTGGACGACCGGTTGTTGCTGTTGCTGTGATGAAGAATGAACCGTGGTCGTGCTGATGGTCTGGGTCATTGGCTGCTGTGTCATTGGCTGTTGAGGAGCATACAACGGCTGAGTGGCCATCATGGGCGGAGCAGACATCATTGGCTGAGCAATCATCGGCTGAGGAGCCACAACAGGCTGGTGAGAGATCATAGGCTGCTGAGGGATAGTGGGTTGATGGACCATGGGCTGCTGGGTGATGGTAGACTGCTGGGTAACCGACTGCTGCTGAGTGGTCATGGAGTGGACCATGGTCTGCTGCTGAACAGGCTGCTGAACCGTCTGCTGAATCGACTGGACAGTCTGTTGAGGCTGCTGCTGCTGCTGAGGTTGTTGCTGCTGAACCGGCTGCTCAATGTGGATGTGCACACTGCGTCCCCGGCTGCGTGAGCGCTCCTTGGTGCG
Source organism: Fusarium protoensiforme (assembly GCA_011320165.1). Classification (NCBI taxonomy): domain Eukaryota; kingdom Fungi; phylum Ascomycota; class Sordariomycetes; order Hypocreales; family Nectriaceae; genus Fusarium; species Fusarium protoensiforme. The sequence continues at coordinate 56,928 of JAANQP010000359.1, read as the reverse complement.
GTCGGGCTTGCGCTCCATCTGACGTTCAGATCGCCTCTCCAATTGACGATCCGTCGTCTGGAACTCTACTTGACGCTCACTCCGCCGTTCAAGCTGACGCTCCGTCGTCCTCGTCTGCTGCGACGTCGACACGCTCGGCCGGCGTGCCATGGACCGCGCCCGCGTGGGCGTCTTGGCGCAGCTGTCGTCAGAGTCGTCGGCAACAGTGGTGGCCTTTGTGGTGGTGGAGATATTGGATGAGCTGCCCCAGCCCAGCTCAGAGGCGGAATCATAGTCGTCCGACAAGTAAGGGTTCCTGGGCGTCGACGGCTCGGGTGACCGTGTGCCTGTGTCGGGGCCAGATCGGAAGCGAAGTTGGGGAGGCCGGAACATCAGTGGCCTCTGTGTGTCCTCTCGTCGGCCTTGGTTAATTGTTGATGTGGATGAGGTTGTGCTGGTGCTGACGGTAGAGGCAGTGTCGTCCGAGACGTCTGAGGGAGCGACTGAAGTGGCAGAGGTGGACACCTCGGACACGGCCGAGAGGGCGTCGGCGTCTGGCCGCCGTGTGGGAGGTCGTGATTGTGATCTCGCCCGGGCATAGGAGGAGCTGGCATTGGTGTTCCTTTGGCTATCGTCGGTGGTGTGCCACGAGTCGGACTTGCTGTTGCTGCTGTTCTTGGGGGGATAGCCCCGGATGGTGAGGGCCATATTGCTCTCGTGCTGTCGCTGCTGCTCATACTGAGACAGAGGATCAAAGGGCCTCCTCTGAGGGGCCGTCTTGGTAGACTTCTTCATGGTTGAGTTGCTTCAGATCTGTGTGAAGCGTTCTTCAGGTGTTGTTGCAAAAATGTGTAGATGTTGGAGCAGAGTAGTATCTCGCGTGCTCGTGGGTTGCGGCGGGGGTGGTGGTTTGGATGGATGGTGGTGATCGGCGGGCGGTGACCTCTGGGTACAATACTACATTAACGACGGGTACTTCAAGTTCAAAATGGTCTCGCTGCATATTGTGTGCTGTCTGTTTTTCTGTCTAGAAAGAGGAAAAGTCTGGTAGAAATGCCCCAACAGGCCATCTGCGGGTATACATTGACTTTAGGTCCTGTACACCACCAGCAATGCATCCCATCCCGCCCGTCACGCACGGCACAAGGGGCCCTGGGAAGGCGTCCGGGACAGAGCCCGAGGAGCCCAATTCAAGACTCGGAACCCTGCCAGTGGCTCCAGGGGGTGGTTCGAGATCCACAACCCAACCACATTGGGCGCCAGGACACGGTGACAGCTGGTCCAACCAACCGTCTGATATGTCGTCAGGGAAGAAGGCCTCTTTGCGGGAACGACCCTGTGCAAGATCCCAAGCCGACATTCCGCAGATTCCCCATTGGCTGTCACAAAAAGGGCATCCCGGAGAAGAGAGGTGAAATTAGAATGGAGGCCCGGGTGGCAAGACGACCATGTGGAAGGGCCTGGTTTGCTTGGGAAGACCCCGGCAGAGACGGGTAGTGGACTAGGGGCCCTGCAAGAGGATGGATCCCTGGTCTTTGCTGTCAAGTGAAAACAAGGCCGTAACTGTCCTTGTCACCTGCAGAAAGGGCCCGTGTCTCCCTCTATTACGTGTACCTGTACTTGATTGTGATTCTGTGCCCAATCGTTGAAACCAAGGCATCCAGTCAAAGACAAGAGGAGGGGGGATCCATATCATCATTTTGAGGCCCGGTCTCTCTCTCTCTCTTCCTTGGGCAAAAGACGTACTGGGTCGGGCTGCAACGTCATGTGGGGATTTCCGATTCGCTCGCTCTGTTGCACCAAGGCTTAAGAGTGCCAGGCCCAGCCCGACATTTTCGAGGTCAAGAAGGGGGAGGCCGTACTCCATACGTTGAGAGGAGGCGCCTACTAAAGCCTCTCTCTCTGGTTGCCTATCCTATGCTATTCAGAGGACGCCAGAATTACAATACTGGCCTCAATTGCGCCCGGGACTGAGTCATCTTTTCACTGTGCTACGCGCTGAACGAGAATAGCTGAAGGGCCTCATCTCATGCCACCAGAAGGTCAAGTCAGCTCAGCTCACGACATGGGCAGGACAACGTAGCCACCGCCTCGCAATGTTTTTTTCCCTTCTTCTCCTGTCATTTTTTCGCCTCGATTTTTTGTTTCATTTCTCCAGTTTTCTCGGCTCCGCATCCACAGACAGGGTAGGGCATGTCTCATGTAACTGTACAGCCTGTAAACGCCAGCTGCTCGCAGATTTTGTCGACTGCAGCCACGATACAGGGTAAGTAAGGAGTGAGGATTGCAGATGCAGTGCAGTGCAGTTCAGGCAGTCTTGACACACACTTGCGAGGCTCAACAAACTTGGAATTGGGGTTTGTTCTTGTAGATTCCGGTCTGTTCCAGCGAGATTGCGTCACTGTAAATGCCACAGAGCTTAGGTCTCGCAACACCATGGCCAGGATCAAGTAACACCCGGTTCCTTGCCATCAAGTGGCACAGTAACAACACAACACAGACTCTCCCAATATTACATTGCACAACGTGAATAATGAGCCATTTTACGTCTTCTCGTTTCAATTCGTCTTGCAATCAATCCTCCATCCCCGCTCTCACGGTCCGTTCCACCCAGACGCGAGACACGCGACGGATGCACTCCAGTCATAACAAATACTAGGCGATCTTATCGGTTCGAGGCTAGAAGCATGGAACATGTCGATGCACGATTCTCAAAGGGTGCAGGGTAAATCTGCATCGTCCTACAGGCGCCCGGGGCAACCCTAGATCGGTTGGACCCTGGCCTCCTTGATCGTGCTTCACACTCGTGTCCGAGAGCATGACTAAGACTGGCCGCTGCCCTTGGACCGTTGACAGCCTGGCAGTGTGGAGTGCCAAGCGGTGACGGTGAAGACGGCTTCGTCTCTGCAGACTCGGATATTGATGTTGTAGCCGAACTCCGATCAGAAACACAAACATTGGCACAGAGACATTGACTCTCGAACTGAACAGAAAGAAATGTCGTTCTCATTGTACAGGGGTTGTACCATCCTAATCTCAGAACCAAGGCCCATGCAATGCACACACAACATCCCATGTCAAGCCTCATACAGTACCCCAACCCCCCGCATCACTAACTACTACTGTAACCCCCACAGCCTCTGGCTCTGGCCCTGATGTGTCAGACGACAGTGACGGCACCCAACAACCTGCTGAAACACAGAAAAGATCAAGCTGGATCGACCGCCATCCCGGGCACCACGCTGCCTGTGGCCGTAGGTCCCTGGTATCCCTTCCGCGCGCTTCCAAACCACCAGGCGCCGACAAGGAACGTCAGACCACCCCAGATCACGCATGTATAATTCATGCTCTGCGCGCTTGTGGGCAGCGCGTAGGGGAAGCAGTAGATGACTCCCCAAACGATCATGTAGGCGCATGCAATGCTGTTGATGACAAAGCCCACCGCTCCGCGCATCTTGAATGGCCCGTATGCGATGTTTTTGCGGCCGGTCAAGAGATTTGGCAGGATGCATGCCAAGAATGAGCTGCTCGAGAGGAGGATGAAGCTACCGACGAAAGCGTTGAAGGCAGTTGTGCTTCCGACGTAGATGGCACCCAGAACTGTCACCAAGACGCCCGTGGCAAGAGTCGACCACAAGGGCATGTCGAGCTTTTCGTGAACATGGCCAAGGGCTCCGGGGAAGGGAGTGGCTCCATCTCGAGCCAGAGCCCAGAGCGTTCGGCCGCAGGTAATGTACAGTCCGACAACTGTGAGGGAGATGCAGATCATGACCAATGACAGCAGGCCAGTTGCACCCGCAGCTGAACCTGTGGCTTGGTGATAGATCTCGGCGATAGGGTAGGCCGATTCAAAAAGGGCGTCGTAGTCGTTGATGGCGTACATGATAGCGATGAGATAACAAAGTCCAGTGACGAAACCAGTTGCAACCTGGAGTAGAAGAGCGATGGGGACGTTGCGCTGAGGATCTGGAATTTCTTCAGCCAGATGTGTCACTGCGTCCACAGGTCCAACGCTGAATGCTCCGTTTAGCATGCCGGCAACAAAGACGAAGCCATTCGGATATCCGATATCAGCAGTCCATTCACTCCACACAAACGACGATGACGCATGAGGAGGACGTCCGCCTCGACCAGGCATGACAGTAACGACGATGATAGTGATGATGAAGCCAGCCAGGATGATGAAGACTCCAAACTTGTTCAAGTTGGGCATGGCACTGTTGGCCAAGCAGACGCAGGCGCAGGCGATCCACGTGGTGATGATGTATGTGACAAAGACGTGCCACGACTCGGCGACGAAATCGGCATGGTTGAGGGCATACATCTGGACAAGCGTGTTTGAAAGAATCGAAGACATGCTGGCGCATCCGAGGACCCAGGCGAGATAGTTCCACCACCCAGCAAAGAAACCAATCACCCTACCCCATCGTGGACCAGGAGTCACAGAAGCCCAGTGGTATACTCCAGCAGACGAAGGGATGGCGCTGGCAAGCTCGGCGATGCTGGCGGCGACAGTCCAGTAGAAGACGGAAACGACGATGAACTCGTAGAGGACGCCGGGAGGACCGCCGTTGAAGATGGCAATGAGGATGGAGCCGCCGATGGCAGGCCAGACGTTTCCGACGACGAGGCCGACGCCGGCCAGGGACAAGAGGTTGAAGTTTTGCTGGAGCTCCTGGACGTGGCCCGAGGCGTTGATGGGGGCTTGCTGGTTCGATATGGACTTGAGGACGGGGACGTCATCGTCTCTCTTGGAGGTGCTGTTCCTCTTGGGTGGTAAACTCTCCGCCATTGTCTCGTCAATGATTATGCAAACACAACAACAAGAATGACACGGAAAGAAGGAAATGTCACATTCCAAAGGCGGGAGGTCCGGACTCTTTTAAGTGCCAAAACATCCATCTCACCTCTATCAAGGCTAAATGGTCAACGCAACCCCCTTGACGCTCGCTCGCCCCTAGTTCGAGTCCGCCCCCCGGCTCGAGTCGCATGTTCCTTCCAAAAGAGGCATGGAGGGAACTCATTCTCCAAACAACCTCCGAAAATTGGGGAAAGGGTTTGTCGCGGGGGAAGGGGCACATCTGACCATGCTCCGGATAAGAGTTGAGCGATTCATTACTCGAGAGAGTGGCGATGTTGTATTTGTTGATAACGGTGTTGGGGATTGATGGCTTTATCAGGGCTTGGAAGGAGTTTGCGCAAGGCTACTTGACCTGGTGTTCTCTAGAGTTGACACTCAATTATGGGTATATTATCTCTTTGCATCAGTCATGTGTGAATCTATATTGAACGAGACCAACAAATAGTGCAAAGGCGTCAAACGTGAGCATCAATTGGAGGATATGCAGATCATCAGCTACCAGGCCAAGTCTAGACACGTCTCAAAAGCGCGTCTAGATTATTCACCCTCGAAGCGAATACACCCATACCCGGCCATTCCGGATTCCCGGGTCTCTATCATACATCGCATCGCATCGCATCGCATCAACTGGAATGAAGCCATCCTCAAAGTGAGATTACGCCCGACCGGCGACCCCAAAGCCAAGCCTGGGGCCCGATACCGCATAAACTGTTGCGGGGTAATTTCCATTACTCATAACCCGGGGGTTTTCCGCGATCCGGAGTGTCAGAGGTTACATTTCCCCAGGGTCATCAGATCAGGGAGCCTTGTCTGATAAGGGTCCCTCGGTTGCGTTGCCAAGTTGGAGCGAGTGATGGAGGAGATATTCTTTGCGATTGTGATTGGGTCATTTTTGGTGATAGCGGGAACAGGGGATGTAGCCTCGGTCAAACTGATGATATTTCCGTCCAAATTCCAATCCATGGCTCAAGGTACTGATCAAGACCTAGATCTCATCGTTAACCCAAGCTGACTCCAGAATGCGCAAGCATCTCAAGCTTCCAAGAAAACCCCCAGGCTTGTCCTGTTCATTAGTCTAATTTCCCCAACCTTTTGGCGCGGGCTCAAGATGCCGGCTGCCGGCTTGGGGTCGCCGTCGGGCGTCGGCTCGTCAAGTGGGGCACGCCGACGAGTCGCGCCGCCGGCCTCGGTCCAGTGGCGAGGAATCATCTCGGAGCTGGCCTCGACTCCGGATGGAAATAGACGGCCGAAATTCACAATAATTCTCAGTCTCACTCTGTCTGAGCTCTTTTGTCCAATTCGGCATCTTATTTCACTCTTTTCCCCTAAAAAGCTTGTTGGTAGCTATCAACTATCCATCTACTGAACATCAGATAAATTGATAGTCGCAACCCCGATACCTTTGAAATACCCGAGTTATCCAAAGCCTCAATATGTATTTCCCAAAGGCGTAGCCGGATTTCCCCAGTCGGCGTCAAAACGATGCCAGCCACCATATTCCGGCTCACTGCCCAGGAACAGAGTATGAACGACCATATCGTAATACCCATCAGCCGGGATCTTTCCACCGCACACGTTTCCGCCCATAGCCACGTTGAGAAGAATAGTCATCTCCCTCACAGGCCGCGTGCCAGCAGGAATCTCGGCCTTCATGATGGGTCTGCCGTCGATGTACCAGATCATCCTGCCCTGTCCTGCCTCTCCGCCAGGTTGGATCCAGGCAAAGTCGTACTTGACGGGACGATACTGCATATCGGGGATCCTGGTGCCGAGGACTCGGTGCTTATCGGCTTCGTGATGTTGACCCCAGTGGAGACATGTGTGGTTTTCGAGATCTCCGTTCCAGGTCTCGGCAATGTCGATTTCACCATCTGTAGGCCAGGAGAATGGTTCCTGCGGGAGGAGCCAAAAGGCTGGCCAGATGCCCTGAGCGCAAGGTGAGAGGATGACAGCAGTGAGAACTCCCTGGTCTCTAGACAGGGTCTGTCTGCTGACCAATCGAGCCGAGGTGTACTTCTGCTCTGGGTTCCCAGCACCGTTGTTTGCTATAGCCCGAAGCACAAGCTTTCCATCCGGAGTGCTACTCCACCGTGGTTAGCTAGTCTTAGATGCCCACGGTGACGAACTCACTGAAAGGCGTTCTGTTGATCGGCGGTATAGTACTCCAACTCCTGGTTTCCCCAGCCATCCGCGTTGCCGATCTTTGCGTCCCAGTCGTTGCTCACAGGATTGTCAGGCCGGAACTGAGGCTGCCAGTAGACTTGTCCCGGCTGGGCGCCCATCGGCTGCTGCTGCGGCGGTGGCGCATACGCCTGAGGGGGTGGTTGTTGAGGCTGCTGGTTTTGAGCCGATGGCTCTGAGATTAGGTTTTCGAATTCATTCTTTAAGCGCTTGAGGTGATCTTTCCAAGGCATTTTTTCAAAAAGTGAATATGGTAGTTGTTGGTTGAGGTTGAAGAATGCAAGTGTATGAGGTGATGTGAGGATATTTCGATATTTTGCTTGACCGACTTGACTGGGCATGACGTCACCTGACTGCGTGGTTTGTGGCGGAGCGGAAGCGCCAAGCATAGGCAATTAGATTTCACCATAGGTTGAGATATGGCAAAGTAGAGATCGCAGTGCATATACGAGGGTTTAGAGGAGAAATCAGTCGAGGTTATCGGCAGGGACGGCAATTAATTCCTTGGCAGGGTATTAACTCTTGGCGAGTCGAGGAGGAAGCAGTTAAAGGCTGACAAGTTGAGTGTTTGATCGACAGCTATGGAGACTATGTGAAATCTATATCATGTAAGTTGAGATGGAAATTCTACAGCTCTGATTGCATCAAAGTGCGTTGCTCTACGGTCTGCACTCTCTCAGTGGCAGGTCCTTGAAGGATAGGTAGCGTTGAGTGCGAAAAAGCCATCAAGTTCTGGACAAGTATCCGTGACTGGCTCGTTCTCGATTGAAAATTTATTGTATTGCGAGATAGGTATATAAAATTAAATAGATTTGACTCTTTGAGTCGGAGTTGTGGTGCTGGAAGCCTTCTGTTGTCGCATCTGAGTCGACTACCGACTCGGGCCTCTCATAAGAGCGGAAAGACTCGGAAAGCGCAATACTAGCGATATCTGACGAGTTCTCTCCAAGAGTGATCTCAAGGCTTGAAAATGCATCAAGTCATCTCGACGATATCCGATATTGATCTGATCTGACCGACTATCGAACGTCGACACAATCTGATGGTTGTCAAAATGGGCTGTGTCATTGGATCGGCGGGTTCGGCAGTCGCCGAGTCCGACCATCAGATGGTTCCGGCACCTGAAAATTATCGTTGGCGAGCTCCGCCTCAGCTCAGGGTCAGGCTGATGACCAGATGAACGATGCCAGATCAACTGAACATATTCGGGAGAATTCGTGAGAAGGATGGCAATTAATTGATAGGGCCAAGTAAAGAATTCAACTGTACCTAATTGATGAGAGTGATATGATTGCGTCTTCGATACCTTACTGATGAGGCCCATTTACTAGCCATGATGAACCAGGACAAATTGGTGAACCATAGCATTCACGGATTGAATAGCGTCTAACCACCGAATGAATCGCGTATTCTCAATATGGAAAATGCACGCCCAATCTGGCCATTCCCATTCCTCCTCCTGCTCAATCCAGGCCGAACCCGATCGCGTGGTGCATGGCATGGCCCGGGGGCGCCCGACCGGGGGGAGTCTAGAAGGGACCCATCACACCACCATCTCGAATCACCACCACACGACGATCGACAACAGAGCATCAAATGTTGCAAAAAGACTGCCGAAAGAATTGTATATAATGTTTGGCAATTGTCCTCAAAGTTCTGTTCATCATCAGCATCAACACACAATCATCACAGCAAATCACCACTAAGGCAAAACACCAGCCTCAATCACCACCTCACAACCACTACAACCACTTCTAAAAACAACCCCCCACATCCTTCAAAATGCTTCCCATCGTCAACGCCGCCGCTGCCCCCAAGTAAGCACCACAAACCCCCATAAAACACCCCCCACACCCACTAACAAAAAAACTCCAGGGTCGTCCCCGTCCTCTTGACCATCGGCAGTGCCACCATCGTCGGCTCCTACGTCCGCTCTCAGCTCAAGACCCAGTCTCGCACCTTTGATCGCTACTTCAGCCAGTACAACACAAAGGAGAGCGAGGCTGTGCGGGCACAGACCTTTGACGGAAAGGTCCCCGACCCCCGAACCAGCTTCTTTAACGTTCTTGGCTGGTGATTGCATTCATTGATTGGGATTTATTACATTGGCGTTTTGGGCATTGGAGGAGCGGAAGGCTGCAATGATATTATTACAGATGCTTGAACATTTAGAATGGCATTAATACCACTTTTATAATTATTCTAACAATTTCTCTTTGCAATTTAGTGATATCTGCGCCTCGCTCTCCGCCTCTGACTTCCTACAACACTGCCCAGACCATCAACCCACGTCTGTCTCAAGCTTGACCCATATTCTTACGCGATGCACATGATTTCTTCGACCACTTAGAGGTTGTTCAGTACCGGACTCTGAAACTGCCCGTGCCACGAGGACATGTTCACCTTCCGCCAACGTCAATACCGCTCTCCACCTCTGCCAACTGAACCCTTCCCTTGCTTTTACCACGGCATCCATCCACGGCTCCTCCGGAGATGAAGTGACAAGAACGCGCACTACGGGTTCGTGGCACCAGGCCCAGCCTTCAATCACCACCTCAGGCTCAGAGAGCACTGTGTCCAGGGCTGGAGAGGTGATTATCGAGTTCACTTCGACATCCCACACAGGTCTTTTCCGAATTCCATCCGGATCTGTTGGATCAATCTCGTTATAAAACACAGTCGTGTACGGCCCCGGTGCTCTTTTGTCCTGTAGACTCAACCGGCATATCCACTTGGTCATGTTTGTTCCGAACCAGCCGGGAACGACAAGTCGAACGGGCCCTCCTCTCTCTTTGCCGAGTCTGTGACCATTCATCTCAAAAGCGAGAAGAACTTCTGACGCGAGAGCTTTATTAATCGGCAGATCTTTTTGATACCGATCTGAAGTCACGCCAGCAAAAGTTCCGTAGTCCAGTCCTTCCGACCACACATATTCGGCTTCTGGGCGAGGCTTTGCGATGGCCAGAATATCGGCTAAGCGCACACCAGTCCAGTGAACGTTTCCAATGCGCCAGAATGCATCCGTTGGAGGTTTCAGCGGGCTGCCGTAGCACTCATGAAATGCCGTGACGGTTGTTCGAGGGATTTTTAAGAGTTGTTCCATCGTGAGAGCGAAAGGATTCTGAACCATGCCGTCGACTACAAGTAGCCAGCTTTCGGTGTTTACAACAGCAGTGCCCATGTGTATGGTCTGAAATAGTTTGTCATCCGGAGTCGTGAAGTCGTCTAGTTGATGAGGGGCTGGCGGGTGTCTGATAAAGAAGCCCTCTGGGTCGATTTTAACACAGGCATCGCGCTCTCGTCCGGGTCCGGGAGGTCTTGATATTGTAACCCCAAGATTTGACGAAGTATAGAGTGCGGGATCCATGATGGTTGCGAGATAGTCAAGAGTGAGGGGGGATTCAACATGTCCGAGAGAATAAACTCGGACAAAGGACTAGCGTGCTGTGAGGGTTATGTAACCCAGAGATGATGATATTTTGACGCCCTCCAAAGACAAATTAGGCAATATTCAACCGCGGGAAGAAAAAAAACTCTCATTAGAAACCAAAACTTGACGCGCATTGCCATCACCATCCAAGACGCACCGCGTTATTTGATTCGACAACCATGAGAGAACTACCCAAGTATTCGCCAAAACAACTGGCCGAATACCTCGACCGTATCCAACTACCAGCGTCTCAACATGCTAGCGATCCGCTAGAGTTCCTCACACAGCTCGTCCAAAAGCAACTTGTCATGATACCTTTTGAGACTTTATCACTTCATTATTCTACCCACAAGAACGTGTCACTCGATCCCGATGACCTGCATCAAAAGATAGTGCATAAACGCCGAGGAGGCTACTGCCTGGAAAACAACTCATTCTTTGGAACAATTCTTCGGAGTCTTGGTTTTCACGTCTATGGCATGATTTGCAGAATTACCATGGCTACTCGAGGGGTTTTTGACGGAAGCTGGCGGGCAATGTGAGTCACGAACCACCATTTCCTGCCCGGAACTGACAACAAGCTAGGAGCCACATGGCAAATATTGTCACCATCGATAACAAGAAGTACCTGGTAGACGTCGGCTATGGAGCCGATGGGCCTTGCACGCCGCTTCCCCTCGATTCAAGCGCCATTAGACACGGTCTACCAAGTCAACAGCTCAGGCTAGAGCACAAGACACTCTCACAGCACCTAGACAAAAGTCAAAGAGTATGGGTCTATTCACAGAAAAGAGGCTCAGACGAGTGGGCAGATATCTACCATTTCCCCGACGTCGAGTTCTTCCCCCTCGACTTTGACATTCTCAACCACCACGCCATGACTAAGAGTCTATGGGCCAGCACCGTCGTGGCCCAGAGGTTCACTCTCGATGAGGACGGGCTTGCGATTTCGGGGACTCTGTTGCTAGTGAGGGGTGAGCTCAAGGCTGGGAATTCATCGCTGCAGAAGATGACGGTTACCAAGAAGATGGAAACCGAGGAGCAGAGACTACAAGCGTTGGAAGAGCACTTCTCAATTAGTTTGTCAGAGGATGAGAGAGGTGCCATCAGGGGTAGCGCTGTGGAACTGGGTGCAAATCTCACAAGTCCATGACATCTTGAAAGTAAATGCGAATGATGTGTGCGGTATGCCCTGTATGCTGCGGCGTGTATCTCACGTCTTCAAAACACTATGGAGGTATTGCGGATATTGTTCTGGGTACCTTTGGCCAGCTTCTGCTCCGTGCTGCCTGCATAGCTACTTTGGACGACGACACGGCCACTTACGACGAGATGGTGCAGAGATGTGTGAGGCAAGGAGAGATGTGCGTCTGTGTGTAACGCGAATGCGTGGGCTATTGTGGGCAAGCTGGTGTGTCTTCTTCAAGATTAACTATGGCTATGTAGTGTTTCTCAGCTTGCTGAACATGTCAAGATGGAGGACAGAATCAGAGAGGGAGATGCCGGCATGTAAGATTGGACTGAAGCCTGCTAGGAATAAGTGTGAGGGTGGCCTTCGCGAAAGGCCGATGATTCCTTTGTGATGCCATCACTTGCAAGCCAAGATTTTAGCAGCTGCTGCCTCGGCAACAACCATGACGATTGCCTGAGTATTTCCAGTCGGGAGGTCAGGATGGATGCTCGCATCGGCAATAAACTACAACCCTGTTAGCCTCATCATGCCGGGGCAAACGCCTATGCTTTCAGCTTACCAGGTTGTCAACTCCGTAGACCTTGGTGTTCGTGTCCACAACCGCTTTGCCACCCGGGCGTCGCCCATCGTCAGTCCCCATCCTGGCCGTGCCGGTGTAGTGGTTCCCGCTGCGGAGCGTACCCAGGATGGCCGAGGTGTTGGTGTTGGTCTGGAGCGTGAGGCCGGAGCCGGGAGTGGTGATGGCGTCCACCATGTCCTGGATAAATGCCGTAGCGGTATCCCTGTCGGCAGAGGTCTGAAGATACGGCGACGTCTCGAATACGGTCTTGCCGTCGGCACCGAGACCCAGCAAGCCAGTCGAAGTCAGACCGTGTGTCATGTACGTCGTCATGGTAATTGTTCCTGTGGCTGAGGCCGCGCAGGATCCCTGAAAGTGCCGAACAACGCCGTCGCTTCCAACCTTGGAGGTGAAGAAGATGAGGCCATGTCTACCTTGGGTCACAATGCCTGAGCTCTTGCTCTCGTAGAGATCAATGTTGTCAGCATCACCTCCGCTTAGCACACGGGCAGTGTCAAGAGGACCCCACGTACCATCCGTCTTGGCGACGATGGAGAAGATGGGGTGGTCCTTGAGGCTCTGGCCCACAGGCAGCTCGATCCAGTCCTTCTCCGCAGGCACTGCCACGCCGCTATCCTTGGCGGTTTGGATCTGCGTCCTGGGGCCGATTCCAGAGTTGAAGAGGATCTTGGGAGTACCCATGGCACCCGCCGTGAGAACCACTCTCCCGTTGCGGGCAAGCTTGATGATCTCTCGCTGCCCACCAACTTCGACCTCGACCCCAGTGACTTTCTGCCCCGAGCGTATAAGGCGGACAACACTTGCACCTAGCCGAAGCTCAAAATTATGTCGCTTCTCGGCCAGTGGCAGGTATGAGCGGACAGGCCCGGCTCGCTTCGCATTCTGGATGTTCCACGAAGGATAGCTATATGCCTTGTGCTTCTCGTTTGGCTGAGAAACCATGTCGACAGCCTTCCAGCCCAGGCCGCCGAGGAAGTTGGACATGACTGAGTAAACCTCTCGGCCGTAGCGCATCCCATCAGCCGACGGCAGAGTAGTTCCGGGGTTGCGCTTGTACAGCCGTTTGGCAGCCGGTGCCACGTCCTGCCACTTCCATCCCCGAGGCCACCTCTCAAAGTCATGCTCAGGAGGATGAACAAACACCATGAAGTTGATGGATACGCCGCCGCCTAGAACGCACGCTGCAGAGGCAGCGGTATCGGTACACATGTACTCGCTCCACAGGGGCAGTCCGCTTAGGGCGGGTGCCAGGGCCGGGACGTCGACGGGAGTCAGGGTGTCGTTCCAGCTGAGCGTGTAGCCGGAGCCCGTCGAGACCGTGGGGCCTGGTCCTCTCTCGAGCAGGAGGACATTCTTGTTTGCCTCGGCCAGCCTTTCGGCAGTGATGATGCCGGCTCCGCCTCCCCCAACTACAATGTAGTCGTACTGATTCTGAGCAGCCTCAGCTGAGAAAGCGCAGCTGAGCACAAGCCCCAATGGAAGAAGACGCATTTTCAAAGAGGGACAGCAGTCAAAGGTAGTTGCTGAAGCCAGGATATCCGACTGCAGTTCCTGATCTATCAGATAGTACATCTATATGCCAGCCTCCACTTTTATGTACGATGTAGTGCAGACCAGAATACCGGTACCGTCGCGGTCTTCTTCCCGATTGGATATATGTTTGAGGCATGGTCTAGTGATTATAAATGCTTAGAAAGCTGGGGAAGCCGAGGAGACCTAGTACGATTTTAACGGCTAATGATGAGAGACCCTGTTGACGACATGGTCCTCCATGAATTTAGGTTTCCTTCCTTTCCTGAAGCGTCAACCACCCGTGACGCCCCTGTCATTTAAACGTCGCAACGATTCCCGAGTGCCCTTCAAAGTCGCTGATCTGTCTCGGTTTTCTTCCAGGTCTGGCAAAAATCCTGGTTTGTGTCCGGCCGGAGAGGACCCATGACATTCAAGGATTTTCCCCGCTTCGTCCCATCACTGCGAAGTTGAATGAGAACTACCCCTGACGCCCTGACGTTGACCAGGTCCACCCCTGGCCCGGCCCACCGGTCAGTCCGAACCAAACATTAGTCGAATGAATAACTGGGCCGAGGAGGACAAAACGTGAATCTCATGACTTGAGGTTCTTGATATAGTGACCCCTATACTCTGCATGTTGTTATGGGTTTTCCACTTCTATAATAAAAATATAGCGTATTTGCTTAGCTAGAGATCCAGAATTAGTGAGATAACCTAAACTAAGCTTTAAGATGAACTTTCTTGTAGGCTGTTACTGTTGGAAAGTAGGGTCAGGCCAAAATCGTTGTTATTCTCTATCTATCCCGTTTTCCCCTGAATTCTCTCAAAGGGATCAGAGACTTCCTAATTTAAATAAGAATTAAGATGTATACAAAGACCTTGGGCCAGGAACTATCAGTGTGTCCCTTGGCACATGTTAGACTCTCTTGACATGCCTCTTGCTGCTGAAGTAGAACTCTTCGTCGAGTAAAAGAAACACCTTATTGTCCCATGCGTGTCGTGCCTTCACCACAAAATGGTCTGCCCTAGAATAAGGGGAATGACCATCTAGGTTGTTGGAGATGTTTGGGCTCCGTCGTCGCATTACAAGTTGAGACGAAGCAATATGTACCGAATGTCTCCGTACGATAAGAACGGGGGCCTCCTACTTTTGCGTATTTGGCACAATGTTCTACTGTTACATAAGTGTAATAATAAGGCCCTTCACATCTGCATGGATGCCTCAAATGCCCCAACCCCGCCTCGGATGTCTCCAACAGGTAGCCCGAGCCGCAGCCTTATGCGGTCAGACGCCCTTGAGACCTGTGATCATCTGGTGTCTCTGACTCGACAACCTTAGAAAAGGTCCCCTCTCCCCCATCCATAAGATTGTCTTCCAGATACCGACCATCTCCCTTATTCCCCTGGACCAACTCTACTCAACTCAATCGAAAATCACAGGACCTCAAGTTGGACTACTTTTCGCAATGAATCTCTGCGACGTATGCCAACAGGCTTGCCCTGTTTTCAGAGAGAAGGACGAGGGTGAGGATCCTACCTCCATCTGGACTAGACATAAAGGATCGGATGATGCGAGGTTTTTAAAGCGACCTGGGCTTATGCACCCGTCTTGGGAATCTTTCGCTTCCTCACTCAGTCATGGCTGTCCGATTTGTTGGACCCTTTGGCGGCACATTCGATCTTCGCCACTAGCAGAGCCAGACGACGAGAAAGTAGATGGGTTTGAGTCCGAAGCAGGAGCAGTCACGTATGACCCAGAAGAAGCCAAGCATACAATCAACGTCAATTTAACGGGGGGAACCGTGCGGAAGCTTTCCTTCATGTTCCAAGTTTGGAGAACTACGGAGCAGTGCTTTCTGGGTAAGTATACTGTCGACTATCACGGCGGCCCTGCTGTTTGACTTCTACCGCTTATGATGCTAACTAAAGTTCTTTTAGAGGCTGAAAAAGACAAGCCTATCAGCAAGGTGCAGACAGCTGTGTCAGTTGCCAACTTCGCTCAATCTCTGATGGAGGTTTGTGCGGCAAAGCATCCCGACTGCAAGGATCGAAGATTCACATCCAGCGCCTCGGAAATGCCTACGCGACTCTTGGACCTCGGTACCGGCGACTCAAAGAAGTGGCGTGTTTTCCAAACCAGTGCAAGAGTTGACTATGTTGCGCTGACCCATCGATGGTCAGACAGTACACCAAAACTCCTCCGAAACGGGCCTCATAATTACCATAACTATCAGCATGATAGTGCCCTACCACAGGACTACCAAGATATCATATCCATCTGCCGCGCAAGCTCTATCCAGTATCTTTGGATCGATTCTCTTTGCATTTTCCAAGACACGGAGGATGATTTCCGCCATGAAGCTGCCATCATGATGGATATCTACCAAAATGCCTTCCTCACACTGAGCATATGCTGGGACTACTCAAACACTACAATGTTCCGCAGTCGCAAGCCGCGCAGTTTGCTGCGAGGCCCTTCTGTTGTTCACCGAAAACAGATATCATCCAAATCACGAATGATGAGGAGAACCTCTAACCCATCACTACCTTCCGAGGACTTTGCATTCGTTAGTTATCAGGAGGAGTTTCTTTATAACGTACGGAATTCTCTTATTAACCATCGTGCATGGGTTTTACAAGAAAGATGCCTTTCGAGACGGATTCTCTACCTCGGGAACGAGCAACTTTACTGGGAGTGTGACGGTGAGCGCTGGCCCACGAGTGAAGCTGCTCCTGGATACCTCTTCCCATTGGGAAGACGAATATCAATCCTCAATCACGACGAGGACGGCCTGAGGAATTCCGTATGGCAAGGCCTGGTTTCGACATATACGGCTTGCAAGTTGAGCCGTGAGGAGGATAGATTCACTGCCATCTCCGGCCTTGCTCGGATGATGGCGAAAAAGACGGGTGATACCTATTTCGCAGGGATTTGGATCGAGTATTGGTATTCGGACCTTCTCTGGACGCCGGCAATAGACTTCATTCCCCCTGGTGCTACGCCCGCACCAACCCCCGGCTTGGGGGCGCCTTCGTGGTCATGGGCAGCGTTTCAGTGGGCAGGTTGCCAAAGACCGGTCCGCATGCACTCTAGCTCATCACCTCGATCTATGTTTTCTTCAACAAACCTCGGAGCATTCGAGTCAAAGGTGATACACCCTTTGGCCATGTTGACCGGCGCTACTCAGCCGGGGATCAAGGTCTTTGGCTCTTTTGACGGAGCTGCTCTGAAGCTCAAATGTCTTCTTGTGCCAGCAAAGTTTGACAAGGTTACGCACGTGAAGGCATTGCAGCAAATCTCGACATCTTACTTCCCCCCCAATCTCTATCTTCACTATAACGGCCCATACGCCTCGACAGATCTGGAGTGTTTACGGCTGAGAGATGACATTGCAGTAGTACAAGGAGGGTCAGAATTCAGCTTGGTCTTAAGCAGGCCCCTTGATCTTTCTTCACGCTACTTCTTTATCCCGTTCTTTGTGTGGGAGGCCAACAGAGACTGGTTCCGTGAGGCAAGTGTCGAGGGCCTCGTGGTTCGGGAAACGTTCCATGGCCAACATAGAGAGTTCATCAGAACAGGGACCTTTAAAGAGCGTCACAGCCGTGGTTTCGGCCTCGGCACTGTCATCAGCAATACTATCGTCAAGCAAGGCATAGGGACGAGTTCCCCGCCGGACGGTCGACAAGATGTGGCTGAAGAAGAAAGGACCTTTGAGTCTAAGCTTGGTGAGTACGCGGCTAGGCAAGTGTCAATCCTTGTACCAATTGATAATGAAGGCAAGGAGGTTGATAGTTCTTCATTGCCATATTTCAAGTTGGCAGAGTGGACAACTATCTCGCTGGTGTAAAAGATTTCTAGAGTTATAGGTAGAAGCGTTAAGGTATTTTATTTCAACTATTACTTGTTCTTGTGATAAGCTTGCCCTTGGGCCGACTGCGAGAAAGTGCTCGAGAAAGGTTTATTAATACATCTAAGAAGAAGCCATTTCGCTCCCCTTTGCTACCTCAAGATTCTGTGCAAGTCGCAGAGTTTATCAAAATTGCAGGACCTGGCTCACGCGAGGACTCGTCAGGCCCGATCTCAGTTCTTTCATATTGTTTCATGCTCTTCTACTCCCCTTTCTCCACATGCAGAGGCTATGAATTCCGATCCTCGTATGCTTCCAAGGGCTTTGCGTGATAGAAGCGTCAGCTTGGAGACCTTTCGGATGGTCTAAACTACATGGCTACTAGAGAAGTGCGTGCCTTTGAGAAAGAAACAGCGTTGCTTAATTATAGTCTCAACTTGTCTAAACTCGACATGGCTCTCGTCTCCTCAAAACAATCCACCAGACATCGAAGCTCTCTAACGACCCCCTCAAACACAGCCGTCGCAAACTGATCATCCGACAAATGCCGCCTTGTGACCCCAAAGTTACCATATATGCACCTCTGCGTAATCTCATGCAGCCTCTTGCCCCCGGACGATTGGGCATCCTTCTGCCAGGAGAGCGCAGCGTTAAAGTTTGTGAACTGCGTCTGCTGGTTGTCAGGCCCGCATGACTCTTTCCACCACAGCTTCGACTCGATGCTCTCTCCGAACCAGAGCTCCATTATTAGGATTCCGAGGGAGAGGAGCATGTTGCTGTGGTCCTCGTCGTCTAGAGGGAATACGGCTTTTTGCTGCAAGCCTTGGTGTGTCGAGACGACTTCGCAGACGAAAAAGGGACTTCGGGTTACGAGGAGACCGTCTTGGCGTTGGAAGAAGTAGACATCCGCCTTGCGCAGGGCTGTTGGCATCCAGGGGGTCAGGTGTAGCTCCATCAGAGCATATGCCAGAGTCAGTGCCAGCGACATGCGCTCACGCCGGGATATCTCGAGTGAGCTGCCTCTTGCGGCATCGAAACCGGAAACGCTTCTGTTCAGTATGACTTCCAGGCTGACGATCCGGACAAAGTTGCACGAGGTCAGGGAGATGGACGGCAATGCGTGGATCTGATGCCACGAGCCTCTCTCGTCGGACAGATAGCCAAGCCATGTCTCATCCCCGTAGGTATGCAGGCGATGGCACAAGTCCTTGATCCGAGCGCCCTGTTTAATCTGGCTCGATGTTGATGGGCTCCTGATCCTCGTGGCGGCATCGTTGCTGTCTTGGCTTAGCTTGGGTTTACTGCTCTCCACCCAAGTAGTCGAAGAACGGGTTGTGAGTGCTGTCGTCGCAGTTGAGAGGGGAGCTGTAAACACCGAGTCGCTGTATATAGTTGATTCATCCACAGTGTCTCTTCTGGGCGAGGATTGTTGGTAGTTATCCGCAAACGCGACCATGGTGGTGTCAGCCGTGCACCAAGCATCCCTCTCGTGAATCAGAGTAGAAGGCTTAGTCCAAGGGCGCTGCCGCAGTGGAAAAGAAACGCGGAGCGGTCTCGAACCCGTCTCGGGGTCTATCGGCGTCGGCCTGGTACGGTCGGCAAGCAAGAGCTTGAACGAGTGCTCATGCTTGCATGGACATGTAAGACCTCTGGTGATGGCCTCATGGAGACTGAGGGCCTGGGCCCTGACCTTTTTGAAACCCTGCGAGATGGAGAATCCGCGTGACTGTCGGGCTTCGGCGAGGTCTTCTGCACCGCCCAGTATCTTTCCCGCGCGATCGATCTGCCGGCCGAGGTCTTCGACTTGTCCATTCCAGGCCTTTCTTCGGAGTGTGAATCGAAGTCGTTTGAACTGCTCCTCGAGGTCGAGCCCCTTGGAGGCCAGTGTCCGCGGTGTAGCATGCTGGAGAACTGTCAGTATCGGTTCATCAGCTCGAGGTCCAATAGTTTCACTACCTGCGGCTCAAACTTTTGAAGCCTCCTCTCCATCGCCTTGAGCGACGAGTTGATGGTCTCTAGAGTTTCCCTATAGACCTCATATTCGCCAGGACCCTGTAGCCGTTCCCGCAGCCTCTGGTCAAGCACCGAGCTCTGCCATTCCGCGCCCCCGAGATCCTGAGCCATGCTCTGGCTGTTAAACTCGGAGTCGTTGACGCAGCGCAGCATAAGCTCGATGTGCTGTTTCAGGAGGATCTGTTCCTGCCTCAGCTTGTTGGTCATCTCGGTGTGTTCGCGTCGGAAGCCTCGCCATGCTTTGAAGTACCCATATCCCTGCTGGAACGAATCGAGGAGGCATATCACCACAGGGAAGGCCCCTAGTGCCAGGCCTGCCAGCTCAACTGCTCCAGACATGTCCGGGAGTGTTGTAGTCGAGGTTCAAGGTTTTGGGATCTGCAGGCCGGTGGGTTCGTATGGATTCTTTCATGGTCACTTGAATGAGAAACGTCCCCCGCTTTATGTCCCTCCTAGCTAAATCAGGCTGAGCCTGAGTCGTGCTTTGGCATTCCCCCCTGGTCTGCTCCAGGGATCTGTCGACCGGCCAAGTGTTGATAGCTTTACACTTTAGATACCAATCATCTGAAAGACTGGTCAGCACGTAAGCGAGCACCACCATAACTAGAAATCATTGCATATGTTGTGTCACCATCTCCAAGTCATGATTGGAACCACGGAATGGGATGTGTCAAGACGAGAACCGAGGTGTATCAGGCCTTGAGTCGACCTATTACCACCATGGCCAAGACCGCCTCACGTCAGTCCGCGTGATAATCACCGGGCTTTGGCGGCACATCCTGTCCGGTGCGGGGAAACGAGATGCATGTCCATCATTTCGCTCAGCCTGATATGATGTTGAGGCTCAGCCCAGAGCATAAATCATCCGTGCCCTGTCCCACGGGGGATGCTCTAAGCCAGTACATGATTGAAAGGCCAAATTCGACTTGCAATTACTTCAACAGCCTTGAGAAGCGCACATGTCGGTATGAATACCACATTGGGCCCTATTACGATATGTGCGTCACGGTCGAGGCGTCACCTTCGGAACCTCTGCCAAGAGGCCGAGCTTAGAAGCGACGAGAGACTTCCGGATGGTGTTGACATTGTTTACCTTCGGGAAGAATGTCTTGACCGCTTCAACATCTGGGTCAGCAGTCTCGGCGTTTTTCAGAAGGGAGAAGCATCCCTGGATCAAAGGATCCCAAGTGGCGGCTACTTGGCCGAGGAAATCCTGCGACTGCTTAAACAGCTAGATGGCTTCGTTCTTGAACGTGAGTACTGGAGATGATGAGCCTGTTGACAGACTAGTGCTGATTGTCGCAGTGCTTCCTATTATCAAGGGTGAAAGGGAACAGCTCAGCTGGATTGAAGAGTCCTACACGTTCGCAGCAAAAGAACTCAGTGATGAGGAAGACTCGGAAGCGTTCGAGTCTGAACCTATGAACACCCCGACGTCTGGCACCGATGGAGACGGGAACATGACAATCACCGAGTCGCGAGACTTGTGTCTGTCCATCAACGAGTCTCTATCAAGCCTCCTAAGGCTATCTATCCAGATCCACAAGTGTTCCAGAAGAGTCAAGTTTAGCCTTCCGTCGACCTTGACCAATTACGACATTGGACCTGACATCACCCACGTCCAGGACCGTTTCCCAGTGGCAGCTGGGAACAAGGCCTTGTGTGAAAAGCTCGGAAAGGCAAACGCACAGCGTAGACAGTGGCTCTGGTACCGAAAACGTCACCGAGACAAGCTCTCGGTTGATCATTCAGGGCCACAGGAGGTGAGACTTCCCTGGCTCAAGGTCGACGATGCCAGCGACATGGGCTCCTTTGCCAAGGTCTCGACGGTCGAAGCGGCCCAGGGTTACATGCCGAGTCTCAGCGGGACAAAGGCGACTACGCACTACACTCGAGCGTCGGAAAGCCGTCCGCCATCCACCTATCCAGAAACAGCGTTTGAAAAGTCGTCGTGGGCACCCGGAGAGGATTCTCGGCTCCAGACACCGATGCCCCCGGGACATGTAATCGCTAACAAACCGTTTGCTTGTCCCTACTGTTGCAACGTTGTCGAAATACCGAGCCTCGACGCGTGGCAGTAAGTTTGAACCCCTTCCAGCCGCGAACTATCAAGTGGACCATGAACTGTGTCTAACCTCGAGGCCTAGAAAACATGTCCACTCGGACCTGTCTTCGTATACTTGCGTCTTTGAAGGTTGCCAAGAGATGCAGTTTGATTCCCGCCGTAAGTGGTGGGCCCACGAGATGGAAGCTCATCGGGCAACCTGGCTCTGTGAACTATGCAACTCTCATCGCACCTCTGCCAAGGAGATGAGGTCACACATTCTGGAACATCACCCTGGAGATGTCCCTCTAGAGAACGTTGACCCCATTGTCTTGAAGTTTCGGCGACCGCTGACAAGAATCTCGGCATCTGATTGCCCCCTCTGCGACTACTCATCTGTGCTTCGCAGTCGGGGTCATGGTCAGGACCAGATTTCCCAAGTCTCACTCGAGAGGTTCAAGAATCATCTTGGGCGCCACCTGGAGCAGCTGGCTCTTTTTGTGCTCCCGTCTACAGACCTCAAGTCGGAGAGGGAGGACAACTCTGATGGCCAAGATCCGGATGATCAAGATGGTTACGCCTCGGAGGGAAATTTTGATCAGCCCATGCTGAGAGAGGCAGATCTGGTCCAGAGACTTTTTGATCTGACTTCGAAAGAGCAGTCATCTCCAGAGGTCATGGCCTTGTCACCGAGCCTGGCGCTGAGGTGGCAGCCTCCCCACGACTTTACACCTCCGAAAGAGTATTTCGATACGCAAGACGTCGACGCCCTTCCAGTTCGCCAGGAGCCCATATTCGGTGGTGACCTTTTCACCCCAGGCTGGGCCCGCGGCTCGGGGAAGAGAAAGGAGGGCTTCTGTGCTCGATGCCCCGTCTCACACTGGGTCAACATATCCGACGGCAGCTATGGATTTCATCTGGCATACTTCCATGGCGTTCCAGACTCGGGTGTCCCGTTGCCCAGACCGTCGGAGATTCGACCTGTTTCGGGGCAAGACGGAGTATGGGAGGTTTTCTGCGATGCTTGCAACGGGTGGAGGACTTTGAAGAAGACGAGACGTGGCTGGAACTGGTTTAGACACTGGCTACAGGTGACCCCCCCTTTCTTTTTTCAGTGTCCAGTGCTTACGTTTGGGGCAATAGGATCATGCAGATATTGTTCGGACTCGAACAGAAGAATCTCGGCAAGCGCCTTTGGCGGTTCGAGAAGAACTGGTTAGGGATACACCTGGAGTTGAAGCGCCTCGAGGGGAACCCCAAGATGTTTCTCGTGAGCTACTCGCTATGGCGGCAGACAACAAGCCTGTTTCCCTATACAGGGCACTTCAGAATCTCAATGACTCTTACTCAGCAACAGAGATGACGAACCTCACCAACTCGATCAACAAGGATGGTCTCAGTTTGTTGATGATGGCTGCCGAGCAGGGACACGAAGGAATTGCCCGGCTACTCCTAGAGGCAGGGGCAGACCCTGATCTGCCCGGACCTGGTGGGAGAACAGCCCTCGATTATGCCAGCGACTCTGGATATTTTGGGCTCGCCAAACATTTAATCCAGCATGGGGCGGATCCTTCATTGTCCGAGTTGTTCAAGAAGATCTTTTCCAACGAAAATGAGTATGCCGGCGAGAGAACAGAAGCAGTCGACCAGGCCCCTCTCTCTACAGTGGTCGATCCAGCACGGTTGGGAAACCTTAGTAGAGCCGCATTCGAAGGCAACGACGCGAGAGTCAAGAAGCTAGTGGGCCAAGGCCAAGCTGGTCCGAGTGGCTGTGATCTGGAAGAAGGCGCCGAAAGAGGTGAAGCGGCATTCCTCCTGGCATCCGTCAAGGGTCACTGGGACGTCATGGAAACTCTCCTGGCACACGGGGCGAACATCAATACAACTTCTCGACACGGCTGGACCCCACTGATGCTGGCTGCGAGGCGAGACCATGTTGAGTGCGTCGCCTTCTTGCTTAGGCATGGGGCCGACGTCAACCATGTTTCCCCGGATCGGTGGACAGCACTGGCTGAAGCGACGAGCAAGGGACACAGGGAGATTATGCGGATGCTACTGGAAGCAGAGGCTGATCCGGAGCCAAGGTCCCAACATGACTGGACCCCTCTGATGCACGCCGCCTACCGTGGCGACATTGACGCCGTGGACCTGCTCATGAGCCACGGGGCCTCGTTTGATGAGATATCAGCCCGAGACGAGACAGTGCTGCTCCTCGCGGCCGCCCGAGGTTCCTTGGAGGTGGTGGAGCGACTCCTAGAGGCCGGCTGCGCCCCTGAATCAGAATGGTCCAAGGTTCAGGGCGAAGACTCTGCCCCTGGACTAAACACCAGTCTGAAGCCGCAGCAGCGGATTGAGCGTGCATACAAGGTTGGCTGGACACCGCTCATGGTGGCGTGTCAGGTTGGCAGCTTGGGGATAGTCAAGAGGCTGCTTGATGCTGGGGCGAATCCCCACCCAAAAAGTCCCATGTTCAAGACAGCGTTGGAGATTGCAAAGGAAAATGGAAGGGTTGAAATTGTAAACTATCTCGAGGAGAGGTTGGGGGTCATGTGAGGTTGAGTATGTAGTTGAATGGAATCTCCTTCTCCAGGTGAGCAATTTGAGCCAGCCGATGCTAAATCAGAACAAGTGCAACTTCAAAGAGCATCCGTGTGCTGAATAGCAGCGTATACAATTCTGGCGATTGCCAGAGCCTTTTCCTCCTCAAACTTTCTCGCAACAACCTGGACACCAACAGGCGCCCCATGATAGACGGCTGGATCATCTATAGAAAAGGTCACTTTCAATCGGACAAAGAGCAAGGCGCTGGTCTGGTTACTCACAGGATTGCCAGTTGAGCTTGTCCTTGTCTCCCAATGGCTCGTAAGACTCGTCAAAGACGTCAACCTTGGCGTCGGCCTGCGTCACGGGGATCACGACGGCTGAGTAGTTCATCAAGTTCATCGCTTCGGTGTATGCTATCTCGGCAATTAGCATCAGCCGTCAGATTCTCTCCGGTGGGTGTTTGACTGACCGGTGTGATAGAATTTGCCCGGAATCACAGCTGCATGCGGCGCAACCGGCATGATAACGGCGTCGACTTCTTGGCCTAACATGACGGTGTTAGAAACGCACTTTGGTCAGCACAGTAGAACTCACCATCTGTATCCGCAGTGGAATTCCAGTAGTCCGAGTACTGTCGCTCGTATGTGAGGCCTTGTAGGGTCAAATCCTGATACTCCAGCAATCCCATTGGTGGCTGAAGTTTAAAGGACTTTCTCAAGTCCGGGATCAAGGGCTCTCCTGACAGGTTGAGATTTTGATGGATGTCGTGGGCACCATCGGCCTTGAGAAAGGATACCTGTGCAGAAATGCTTTTTAGCTGGCTTCATTCTCCAGGCGGATGAATGGCCGGGAGTTTCGGCTTACATGAACTCGCTTAGCTGTGGCTTGCGATGGAGGTTCCCAATCCATCACCTAACAGAAGTATTAGCAAGACAGCCATCAGGCATCTGTGGAAATGTGAGAGGGAGAATACCTTGTGGCCAGAGCTCTTGAGGGCATCGTGAACCATTCGCAGACCTCGAAGAATAGGGGGATGGGGTCCAACAACGCCATCTGTCCACAAGACGCCTATCTTTAGAGGCTTTGCAGCCGACTTGAGGCGGCCTTGCTCATCTACTCGAGACGAGTATGAATCAATCACTTCCTGACGGAAAGGAATCGGCACGACCGATGGATCACACTCCCAGGGTCTCTTGCTGAGAACGGATTTCAAAAGAAGCTCGAGCGCATCCAGCGATGTCCCAAGAAACCCAACAGTCGAGCGGTAAGTGTTTTGACCAGGGTTCGTATTCGCCACGTCGCGGTAGGATATACGCTCCGGGGTCGGCTTGATGGAAAAGACACCGCAGAAGCCAGCAGGGATACGAACCGACCCCCCAATGTCAGTGCCGACCCCGAGAGAACTCCCGCGGAGAGCCATCAGCGCAGCCTCACCTCCAGAAGAGCCGCCGCAGGATAGGTATTGGTTGTGAGGATTCAGTGTCTGCCCGATGAGGTTGTTCTTGGTTTCGCCGAAGAGCAGCGTCTGGGGGAGACTCGTCTTGCAGAACAAGACTGCTCCCAACGACAGCAGCTCCGTGACGATCTGGCTCTCGACTTGGTGGCGATGTTCTGGTTTCGAGATGCCAAGATTACTCCCGATCCAACCCACATAGCCCATTGTAGTGTCGATGCCCTTGACGTGGAACTGGTCTTTGAGGCTGATGGGGAGGCCATGAAGCGGACCGACGGTCTTGTTGTTTTTGGCGTAGTAGTCGTCCAGGTACTTGGCCCGATCGAGCGCTTCGTCGAAGAAGATTTCGTGGAGGCAATTGTTCTGCAAGTATAGTTAGTCATAGGTGGCAATTGGAACAAGCTGAGACGCACTATCTGATGGGCAACGGCTGCCGTCTTACAGAAGGCGGTTGCGACCTCTATCGCAGACAACCTTCCACTGCTGATAGACTCGAGTATCGGCAAGCTATCCATAGATGTAATGGAAACAGTCTGCTTATCCAGAAGCCCGTTGATGAAGGAGCCTGTGAGATCACGCTGCTGACTGGCTCGTTCCAAGTCTTCGGGCCCAAGTCTCCACGGCGGCGGGATCTTTGCCAGGGTCGCAGCCCGCTTCGCAGCGGCGCGAGCCTCCCACGACAATTGATGCATTCTCATGGCGGCGGAGGAGAGACACACCGAGAAGGTGCAAGATGTCGCTGTTTGAAGTTGAAAGCGGGGAAGAATCACCAGTTGAGCAAGTCAGGCTGTGAAACACAGACAGATACAGAGGTGTGCAGAACATGTGACTTTTCTTACCAAGGATCGTGATTGGGCCATGGCGACAACAACATATTGAAGGCTCTTAGTAGGGGGGTTGAGAACAGCAAAGACTATGTTGAGGATAGGATCATGTTAGTGTAAGTATATAGCAGGAGGGTTGAAGGCATCATCCAGGCAAGCCTAGTAATTAACTTGGACTAGCTCTGTGGTGAATTCCGAGCTCCACAAGGGTCCCCAAGGCGACGCTAAGTGGGTAACTAATTCCTCCAGTTAAAGCTCTCTCTCATGGACAGCCCAGGCTCGTTCTCAAGGATTCCTCACGGGTTGCCGAATACCTAGCTTAGGAAGGAGGGCAGCGGTCAAAGTGTGCAGTGCAGTGCAGTTGCTAGTGGGCGCTGCAGCCATTCCGTTGGTATCAACAAGTACGTACTATTCGCCTTCATTCCCGAGGCACCAGATGTCACCTTGTTAAAGCTGGTGATGTCCATACCACTTTGAGCCGAGAAATGCAGGGGTGCGGAAGAATCAGACGATTCGTTATTTTTAGCTTATTCGTGACAATTCGCTGACCCGAGCCAACGAGCTACCCTGCAGCTCAATGCGTTGCTGACTTTTGCACCTGGAAATAGGATTTGGGGGCATTTGTAAGTCGAGGCTCGTTTGCGGCGAGGTCAGCTATGCATGATAACGTCGTAGTTTAACAGGGGCAAACTCAAATGCACTCAGAGGTGATCTTATTCACTTAAGGATAACACATCATCACCGGAGACATTCGAAACCCCTTTCAACTGCAAGTTCATGATGATATGCGGAAACAAGGCTCATTTCGAACAATATGAAACAAAGGAAAATGAATTCCACGTGCTTGGCGTCACTCGTATCACTCATGCCAAGTGCGCAAACAGAGTGCGGAAAGTGTTGCATCCTATCAGATGGTGATGCTCCGTTCTGATGCGGAGCTGATAAGCGATGCGGGGACGAGGCAGTTTCCCATCACCAACTCCAACATCCATGACAAGAGCGGAATGAAGAAATGCCAGCGCGGAAATAGCATAGCGTCACAAGGCTGTCTTCACCCCGTGCCGCAGTCCCGAAACAATCTCCTCTATTTGCCCAACTACCCTAGCAAAAAGATCTAGACGTCAAATTTTTTATCTCCACCAGGGGTCGAGGCAGCCTTGCCAAAGATGAGTGAAAAAAGCCATCCGGTGCTTGGACTTGAGCCCAAAAAGGCATATGGAGTTTGCCCTAATCTACCATGGTCGAAATTGCCCTGGGCGGCCGGTTATCTGCCATCCCAGCCCGGCTGTGTCAGGTTTATGGGTCCTCTTCTCCAAGCTCATGGGGTCCTGCATGAAGCCAGGAGACAAACAGTCTAGCTTCTCCCAATGGATGGGTGACATGAACCCACGAGCCATGCAGGTGAAAGGAGCAAAAAGCTTTTGCTCTCTTCAAGCTAGCCCGTGTCTAGAAACTGCCGGTTTCATCAGGGGGACGCCTTGTGAGTGCGGCTGATGGGTAGCGCACGCGTTAGCCCGGGGGGTCTTGTAATTTCATGGCCGTCGTTAGATTGGGTGGCGCCTCAGCTTCACGGCAGACACCTAATCAGCATCTCCCGGTGGGTCACAGGGCTGAACTGGCTCCCCGCATGGAACCAATTACACTGTGGTCGAAAAGCCTCGCATCCGAGCTGTAATCTTGTTCATAGTCGGGCGAACAAAACGCCTTGCTTACTAGCATCGTGCCTATTCACCTTGGCTGCGAACCGTCGAGTGCCACTGAATCTCTGCCAGGTTCATAAGGCCAAGGACGTCCTGCCCTGAGTAGCATTCCTTTTCCATCCATCAACCGTCTCTCCTTGACTCTCATTCTATCTACTCTTCACTTCAACCATCTTGCCCAGCGCATTTTCGTCACTCTTTAAACAACTTCTCTTCTCTCACTCCAAACAAAATGGCCACTCCTGCTCAGAACGCCAACAACAACGGTCCCATTGACCACAACGACCTCAACGAGTGGAAGGACCGCTTCAACGACGTCCTCGCCCGCCCCAGCGAGCATGTCAACTCCAAGTCTCCCGAGTCTTCCCAGCCCTGGCACAACGCCTTCTTTGGCTGCTTCGCCCCCATCGACACCTGCCTGATCACCTGCTGTGTTCCCTGTGTCACCTTTGGCAAGACCCATCACCGTCTCCGCAAGAACGGTAACCTCGATGGCTATGAGCCCATCAACACCTCTGTATGTTTCACATCAACCACATCATGCTCACACGTCACTAACACACATCTAGTGCCTCATGTTCTGGGGCTCCTCCTGCTTCGGTCTCCACTTCATCCCCCTCGCCCTCCAGCGTGCCAACCTCCGTGAGAAGCACAACCTCCAGGGCAGCTGCCTCGTCGACATTGCCACTGCCTGCTGCTGCGGCTGCTGTGACCTGATCCAGCAGGACAAGGAGGCCGAGTACCGCGAGGCCCAGGCCTCCGGCACCCAGGGTTACAAGGCCAACGAGGGCATGGCCTATCCCGCCAGCAACTAAGGCTTTTGCATGTGGTGTTTGGATCTAGTCGAGTTTTGCGACCCTTTTGTCTTGCCATCGATACCCCTTTGAGGTTATGACATGGGAGTGGTGGTTGAAATACCCTGATCTCGTGTGTGTCTCATGTCCAAGTCTATATCTCTTTGAATGGAACATAAATGTCTAATGTAAAAATGTCTCGAACCGTGATTGATTGAGTGGTGAACCTATAGCCTACCTGTTTTCAGCGAGCAAAACTATTGCCTACCGCTGGTATGTGAATGATCCATTACTGTAGCAGAATCCGTACCTTTCTTGGCTTTAGTGGCCTCTGCCTTTGCGTAGAGTTCATCCCCACAAACGTTATTGCCCTTGCATGAAAGCACACATGGCGTTTGACTTAGAAATGGCGGCGCCTCCATGCTTTTCATTCCAAGACACAGCCCACTGACAACCCATCACGTTGCCATGCAAAGTCCAAGCGAGGAACATTTCTAGAAGTTGTTCCCCATCCCTCGCGGAGACCCGACCCGACCGACGGAGGATTGTTTAAACGGCGGGAAAACTAGTCCACGGCCAACCTCCTGAAATAGTAGTTCGGAGCATTGGCATCGACAAGAGTCCCCTGTCAAAAGGTCGTATCCGTCTAAACCTCCGTCGTGCTTGTTTCGTCATTGGTGGAGTAAATAGTAGTCGTCCGCGAACAGGTGGGGATGGGATCCTTGAACAGGGGGATTAAGGTTGTTTGTCTCCTGATGGCTCTGGACTATAAATATTCAAGACTACCTCGATAGAATTTGGGCTTCTTCATCGCAGCTCTATACTCTGGACTGTAGACAAGATGCAGCTTACCTTGTTGCCTCTCGTTGCCCTTCTTGCGGGCCGGGCCGTTGCCCAGGTCAAGGGTACCCCTTCTGGTTTTGCCGCTGGGACTACCGGAGGTGGCAATGCTAAGCCGCAGTATCCCTCCAGTCTCAACGAGTGAGTATCTATGCTTGATGGGATGGGAATAATCTAACTTGATGCAGGCTTAAGACTTGGTTGACGGATAGCACTCCCCGAGTCATCATGATTGACAGGACCTGGGACTTCCGTAACTCAGAGGGTACCACCAAGACGCGATGCTGCAGCGACAAGTCGACCACCGTCTGCTCCGGAGGCTCCTCCAAGGGCCAGCTCTGGATCCAGGACACCTGCAACTCACCCAGCACCTGGGCCGACTGCACCTACGACAATGCAGCCAAGAAGGCGATTGACCTTGGAAGCAACAAGAGTATCGTCGGTGTTGGAAACAAGGGCGTCATCGTGGGTAAGGGATTCCGCATCCGCGGCGGAGCAAAGAACGTCATCATCCAGAACATCCACATCACCAACCTGAACCCGCAGTACGTCTGGGGTGGCGACGCCATCACCCTCGACGGCGCCGACAAGGTCTGGATCGACCACAACAAGTTCTCCCTCATCGGCCGACAGATGCTCGTCTCTGGCTGGGGAGCTGCGGGACACGTCACCATCTCCAACAACGAGTTTGACGGAAAGACGCAGTGGTCTTCTGGCTGCAACGGAAAGCACTACTGGACCATGCTGTTCATCGGTGAGAAGGATTACTACACCTTCTCTGGCAACTGGGTCCACGACGTCTCTGGACGTGCTCCTCATGTTGGAACTGACGCCACCAAGAGCGAGATTCTCTTCCACGCCGTCAACAACTACTTCCAGAACGTTGGCGGCCACGCTTTCGATGTCGACACCAACGTCTGGGCTCTCCTGGAGGGCAACTACTTTGACAAGGTCACCACGCCCATGACTTCTGGATCCAGCACCAAGGGCGCCCAGATCTACGACGTCATCACCGTCGACGATGCTTCGGGCTGCACCAAGTCTCTCGGATACATCTGCGAGTGGAACCGTCTGACTGGATCCGGCAGTCTGCCCACTCTCAAGAGCTCTACTGCTCTCTCCAAGCTTGGACAGTACAAGAGCAACCTGGTTAAGCATATTGGTGTGGCTGACGTCCCTGCTTCCGTCACTAAGAATGCGGGTGTGGGCCGTATCTAGACAAGGTCGGATTTGAGATGGCTGAGATGAATCATGTATCGAGTTGGCAGGTGTGTTTTTGGCAGCAAAGTATGTAGAGCTATGATAACTTCAAGAAATGTTGATTGACGTAGATCTCTGATGCCCCTTCAAAATATGACGACGCAAATATAATTCCTAGAAAGAAGAAATTCTGATAGACCAGGTTGCGACGTTATGAGAACAAGAGGTGCCTAGGCTATTGTGCTTTTAAAGAACGATAATAATGAATTACCGCTCAAGAAGAGTGAAAAGGCAAGTTTCTACCTTGAGCCTTCCATCAGAGGGCCTAACAATCTTGCTCAACACGCCCTGAGCTTATAAGCTTTACCTGGATCTGTGTGAATCACTCCTGCGCGAACAGCCTCGAGGTAACTCCAACGATAATCATTGTCCAGCTCGGTCTTCCACGACCAAAATGTCCACCCCAGTCCCTTTTCATAGGCCATAACCTGTGCAGCCCACCACTTGGTGTAGAAGTCCTTGTTTGCGTCGTCAGCCACTTGGAACTCGGGGGAATGTTCTTCGGACGTCTTGGGGCCCAGACTCCATTCGCCAACGATAAGGGGCGTTTCTCCAGGTGTGATGAGATTGTCATTGCAGGACGTAGAGAGATACCCTTCCTGTGACACTGGGACGGTGAGGTCGGATTTGAGGTAGCGATGGTTGTCGTAGGCAGTATAGAACGTGTTGGTTAGATTCTGGTTCGGGTTCCCTGCACCCCATTTGCTGTCCATGAATTGGATGTGCAGAGCGTCTTTGGCCTTTACGCGGAGGGAGGACTCGAGGGAACGGATCCTGGAGTATGAGGTTGGGTAGAATTCATCGATGACAGATGGCTCGTCCCAGTTCGGCTCATTGATAACCCCGATCATGCCCACGGTGCGGAAGTTGCGGTTGGTGTGGGCGAGTTTGGTCAACCATTCGAGGAACTTGTAGGCGCGCTCAAACTCGGTAGCGTTGTAGAAACCGGGCTTCTCAACCCACTGTATGAGAGTAAGCAACGCAGCCTATTGTCAAGCAAGTTCAGGGTGTCATGCTGGGAGTAGACCTTACCTTTCCTGTAAAAGCCTGCCACGCCGTTTGCGCTCCAGGTGCCCCATGCATTTCCAAGATGACATAGAAGCCGCGCCTAGCAGCCCAGTTGCAAACTCTCTCCAAGGCAGTGAGGCTTCCTTGCGGGAAGTACTCGTCCGAGTTCACAAGGCTCTCATCCATCCAGAAGCCTAGTGGAATGCGAAGCGTGTTCAGCCCAAATGAAACCATTGCATCCATGTCTCGTTCGGTAAACCAGTTATTCCAATGATGCTGGAACGCAGCATTGGCTTCAACCTGTCCCAAGGCTTTGACACAGTCGAACTCTGAGTTCGTTCCCGCGCAGCCCATGGCAGTCCATTCCTTTGGAATCATCCAAGGCTCGACGACAAAGAGGGATCCGGGATTGACTCCACGGATCTTCTCTGAGCCAGGGTGGTACGGCTTCGGCCGCCTTCCTTTCACTTTGAAGAGACCACGGTCAGCCGGCAACCAGGCGTGGGCGGCCGTGACGCAGAGCAAAACGAATGCTATGAGTTTCATGACAGGCTTCGATCATGGGTGGCAAATGAAGAGAATGTAGAAAGTATTGACAGAAAGGCCAGAACACCAGTGGGTGACCTGATGAAGACAGCTGTCGCAATGATGATCGATGTGGAACTGAATTCAGCGGGATAGCTATAATTTATAGCTCAAGTTGATGGAGGCATGGGAGTTATCATTGGGCCATTTGTATGTCTGCCAAAACATCAACGTATTTCAACAGACAAACATCATGACCCCATGGGAACCCCACAGTTGATCATCATCCGGGGAAATGGCAGGTCCACTGGTTCGGATGGGGTGCACCAGCACGCAGCCATGGGACGGAGATGTCAGGGAACAATGCTACGAGGAAGGGGTATTGCGGGGATTGAGTGTACGGGGGGGTTCTATTAGTGTGCTGACGTGACCCCGATATTCCGCAGCCGAGAATGGTTCCATGTCAGCAGCGACGTGATGGCTAGGGAGCTTCTACAATCGGTGAGTCGGTGGGATAACGGCCGAAACGCGGACGGGAAAGTAGAGAAGCAGGTTACATCGTCCGACGGACGACAGAGACGATGGGGCTTGACTTCACTCCCTTGTCATCCGTAATCGAACATTCTCTCGCATGCCAAGACAACATTCGACATTAGTTGGAAGCCGTGAGTGGGAAGCCGAACGTTGATTGCTGCTCTATTGGCTACGGGACTACCACAAGATGCGTTCCCCGAAGCTGAGTCTCGCCAAACAAGGTTGTTGCGGGGAAGCACCACGAGCCCGATATTTGGCTCGCTTGATACGCTCTTTTATGCATGGCCGCGGAAAGCCGGATGGCAATTGGAACGATGCCGAGAATGCGGAGCCCGGGCCTATAGAATCAGCCTCCCCCTGAATCCATGAAGACATATGTAGACTAGACAAGGATCCCGTGTCGTGTCGAGCATCTCCACTTCTGGCAGATAAAACTTGTTAAACTTCCGGCTTTCCGCGCACTCTGCCTTGGATAGCATCCGATGGTATCAGGCCCGCGTATCCCCGGAGGCGTGCCGATCAGGCCTGCGCTACATGTCGAAAACGGCGAGTCAAGTGCGACAATGAGCGTCCATTCTGCACCTCGTGCGTGAAGCTCACCGTGCAGTCCGTCTATCAGTAGAGTAATAAGTCAAGGTAAGGCCAGACCTAGCCGGGGTGTCTCCAGCATCGCGAGACGGACGGCTTGATGTTTCACTCCGGCCCAAGAGTCCCCAGCTGGCACCCCCGTTGAGCCTGCCTCTACCCCGATACCGACCCTCTTCAAACCCCTTCGGGTCCGGGGCATCGAGCTCCACAACCGCATCGGCGTGTCTCCCATGGGCATGTACTTTGCTGGACAGAACGGCCACGCAACAGACTTCCACCTTGTTCACCTAGGCCAGTTCGCCCTGAAGGGTCCTGGTCTCGTTTTTCTCGAGACGGTCGCCATTGAGCCCCGCGGCCGCTGGAGCCCGAGTCATCTGGGTCTTTGAGGTGACGAGCAGATGGAGCCCCTTAAGCGCATTGCCGACTTCATCCATAGTCAGAATTCCCACCTGGCTATCTAGCTTGCCCATGCTGGCGTGAAGGCTAGCCTTCTCCCAACGCGGATTGCCGGCAAGAAGTTGCTTGCACCTGAGAGTGGGCGGATGGCCAAATGATGTTGTAGGGCCGAGTGCCATTCCTTGAGCAGACGACCATGCAACGCCGGCCAAGCTATCTATTGAGGAGATCAAACAACAGGTGCAGAGTTGACAAGATGCGGCTGTGCGATCCGTCAAGGCAGGTATTGACATGATTGAGATTCATGGGGCTTCTGGATCTCTTGTGAATAACCTCCTATCTCCTGCCACTAATGCAAGTGCCCATCCTACCAGGACTTATCACGAGAATCCCTCTGACCGTATGACAGAAGGGAACGGATCAGTATGAATTCAGTACCATCGGGCACCACCACTGCCTCGAGGTTACCCTATCTAGCTCGGATTTTGAATTCTGTAATATTGAAATAGACTTGGTATTGGTATAGTTTCTGCATACAGCTGCTCCTGTGAGGGCAACTAGAGATGGCAATTGCTATACGGGCTGGTACAAAGACTGCCCTTTCAATCTGTCAAACATGGGAATGAACTGACCCTCACAGCATAGATGTAGAAGAAATCTCTGCTTGCCCCTCACAAAACCCAGTCGCTCACTGCATTGAAGCATTGCAACCCGCCTGGCCCTCCAGCACTAGCTATCGCCCTCTCTACACAGCCCGCCTTGATCGTCAGGGGCAGATTGAACGTAATCTGGTAGGTGGCCGTCCAAGACTCGTCCGCGACCTCCCTGTTGATTCGCCTCACATTCCAATCTGTGATGGCGCCACAGCCCTTCTCCTCTTTCTTGAGTCTCTCGCCATTATCCGTCACCCAGTTGTTGGTGATGATGGTTACCTGGAGGAGGAGGGGGACGAAGACGCCGTCCTGGACGACTAGACAGTCGGCCCTTGGCGTGACGGGGCCTTGTGAACAAATTGGATGGCTGCATGGATGACGCGTGCATACCACGCCGCCTTTGTCGGTGGTCTAGAGAGTCTTAGTCCCTGATGAGCTAGGAAAGGGAACAGGAAACTGACGATCGTTGGGGGGTCGTTACAATGAGATGGCATGCAGGTCCGCTGGCTTCTGTGTTAGATTCTGATGCCTGAGTATTAGATGGGGCACTTACACCATCACTTTGCGCGACAACCCTAAACACCTGGGGACCCAAAGGCGGGTCTGACGTGAAAAAGAACTCTACGTATGTGCCATCTGATGCGTACTTTAGCCTGCTGTGCCCCGTGAGTGGACGAGAGTCTTGACATACCTGTGTCTCTCGGCGTCTCCCACTTGATGCTCATGTCTTGCCCCCCATCACCACTAGCAAGCGTCGTCCCCTCATCCGAGGTTCCCACTTGCCAAGAACGGATATTTCCCCTCACGTCGATTGGGATACCGAAGAACAGGATGGGGGGGAGAGACACCTCCCAATTCATCCCCGGACGGTCCGCCTCGGGAATGAAGACCCTTATCGAGTCCGCATTTGCGGGAGCTGAAGCTACAGCGGTCATTGTGTATGTCTGATAGCCTTGGACGCACTCTGGGGTTTCTGTTGTGGTCATTGTGATGGCTGGTGCTGGGACGCGAGGGGGTAGGGTTGTGCTGGAAGTGGTGGATATGAGGGTTGAGAAGGACGTTGATGTGGGCGGTTGAAAGGTCGATACTGTGCTGGATTCCACTGTTGATGCGGTGCTGGATGCAGAGCTGGATTCCATTTCCGATACTGCTCCAGTGATATCTGGGAGGCTAAAAGGCACATACCCTTGGAAGGAGTATGTTCCAATCGGGCCTCGTGCATCAGGAGTCGGCCTAAGAAGACAAACACCTCCAGTATAAGAGGTTATAGTCGACCCAGAGACACTGCACCCGGTGGCAATTCTGGTCGATGTGGAGCAGGTGGTTATCGCACTGCCGTCAGCCGAACCGGTGCTGCAAGCGACAACGACATCCGTGGCCGTCTCGGTAGCCTCGCAGCTAGAACTGGAAGCCGACGTCTCGCGCTCCCGAGTCTTTGTTTCACCGTCTGGGCGGCTCGACGGGTCAGGCTTGCTGCCTTCGGAAGGATCCGAGGGACCCTGTGCACACTGTCCAATAGAAGCCCCTAGCACCTGGATGCAGGGGAGGTAGAACGGGGGGAGGCTCGGAAGGTTGAAGACGACGTTGGTGATGGACGGCAGACCCCAGAGAATGATGCCGCCGAATGTCCCACCGCAGCCTGGACATCCGACAAGCACTGGCACAACTGTCTCTTGGTCATCCTTGGTTGTGGTTATCCAAGTGTTGGTTGTCAAATCCGAGTTGGTGATGAGCTCGGTGGAGAATCCCACCGGGGGTTCAGTCACGGTTCCAGTGATTGAGTTAACTGCAGTGGCTTCACTGGTCGTCTGGGGCACAGATTGGGTCACGTCTTGGTCATCTGAGATGGGGTTGGGCTCGCCAGTTGAGCCTGAATCAGATCCAGAGGTTGAGTCTGAGCTGGGCCTAGTTGGAGTCGAGGTAGGCTCGGTGGTGGAATCCGAACCTGGTCCATCAGAAGTAGTCAAGCTTCCACTGCCACTTGTTGTGTCTGAGGGCGCAGGCAAGTCGGTGCTTCCGCTCTCTGAGCCAGTGGTGGTAGTGGCAGTATCTTGTGGTGTGTCGGAAGAACCAGTTGGAGCAGAAAGATCTGTCTCGGAAGATTCGACTGTGGTGGAGGGTTGAGACGACGAGCCACCAACATCCCCTGGCGAGGGAAGGGTAGTAGTCTCCCCATCGACAACCACGACTCGGTCAGGACCCAGAGAGATGGTATGGTGTCCGACTGTGTGAGCCGTTGGGGCCGGAGTGAGAGTAGTGTTGGCCAAGACGAGAACAGTGCCATCAGCTACGCCGACAAGCCCAGAGGCAAGGGTGATTGTTTTGCCAAAAAGACCCGTCTGGGTAGTCGTTGTGACGAACGCATCCGAAGGGACTGGCGTGCTGATGATTGCCGAGGATGCAAGACCGTTCAGCGCGAGGAAGGAAAAGAGTTTCGACAAGGCCATGGTTTGACTGGCATAGGCGAAATCGCATGAGAATGGAGATCAAGGTGGATTGAGAAATGGGAGCCAGTCGAGATTGAGAGAGTAAAATAATAAACCGGCAGCAACCTCGCACAGCCTGATTCTATACATGGAGTAGCTGAGATGAGGGAGGACTGCTGGCTGCATGTCCTACGCGACTAAACCTCTGCAGTTGCGTCAGCCTAGATGTATTGCTGAAAAGCTGAAACGTTTCATATCGCAGCTGAACTGCGCCGAGAGCCTCGAGTCGTGCAGTTGGCAGCCTGGATCCAAGCCATGCGTGATTACACCCCTATTCATAGAAACATCATCGTCCCGGCCAAATTGCTCATGCACCGATTCTCGTATCAACAAGATTGGCGTTTGAAAACGTCTTAACCGTGAGACGAAAGTGCGAGCAATGTGCAATGGGCGGCGCCTAGATCTCGAATCAGCGGTTCGGTAGAGGGAGTCGATCGCAAGGCGCAGTCCTAGGGCCCCCGCATGTGGCTTCAAAACGCATGCCCCTGTAATAATGTCTTGTGCTTTCCCATCGCCTCACTTGTTGCATGTCTGCCAGGCTCGCGGGGGCTATCTTGTGTAGGTGGCAGAGGGATAAAAGTCCCCAGCCCTACAAGAAGGGCCTGACTGTTTCCCTGCCCAGCAACAGTCCTTTCCGAGGCAGATCCTCTCAACCGCTTCAACCATGCATCTCGGACTTCATCGGGGGCTTCTGTTGCTGCTGAGCACCTGGCTC
The DNA here is from genome assembly GCA_011320165.1 of Fusarium protoensiforme. Lineage (NCBI taxonomy): Eukaryota > Fungi > Ascomycota > Sordariomycetes > Hypocreales > Nectriaceae > Fusarium > Fusarium protoensiforme. Next base: position 18,968 of record JAANQP010000359.1, on the reverse strand, counting down.
ACAATCTCCTTCTGCTTTTCCCTCCATGATGATAAATCATCATTTGCACGGCGAGATGAAACGTAAGTTACGTCCCCTCTAGAATCAAACCCTCATAAGCGCTAAGTCCATCTACAGAAAGTGGCTGGCCCCCTTGAAGCGTGGATACAACCCATGCCGCAGCAGATGCAGTTCCAAGAGCTGCTGCCAACTCCCGCCGTCCGCTTCCAACGAGGAGGACGCAGAAGGCGTGTCTGCCCGCTCTCTAGATGCCCGGGCCTTGTTCGAGGTGGACGACGACACCGTCGACGCCGAGATCGTCAAACGATTCACCGAGGAGAGGGTCAAGCTGATCTTCGACTCTGGTGACGGCAGCGACGACTCAACCTCGGCTTGGAAGCCCATCACCCCCAGGAGCAGGGCTTTTGACCTCGGTCTGAGCGCACTCTGCGGCTGCACCGGCCTCATCGTCTACTCTCAGAACGGAGCCTATGGGGCACACTTCTTCGAGGCCGCCGCGTGGGGGCTTGGGGATGCTGCCTTCAGGGAGCATGTCGAAGACTTTCTCAAGAACGGCGCAAGAGACTCGGGCGGGCTCGCAGAGTTTGCCGCACGGCTCACCAGGGGTAATGCAGACGTGGCAGCGTACATCCTGACTCCGCAGCAGGAGCTCCCTGATGATGCTGAAGGGGCCCCAGGCTACGTCGAAGGCCAGACCATGTACGCCGATCAGGTGCAGAAACTCGTTGACCTGCTGCCCGACATCATCCCCGGGCTTCGAGGCCATATCGAGGTGAACCATTACCAAGCTCTTGACGGCATGACAAACGAGGATGGTGAAGACGTCAATCCGGGTCAAGCAAGACTCCTCGACACAACTGCCAGGGGCCGTATTCTACTGCAATATGATCCCCAGAACAACGGAGTCAGAACGGTTCGTCTTTTTTTCGAAACAAAATTGATCTTTAATCGACAATTGGGTGTAGCCGCTGGGCCAAACTAGCAGCTGAGAAGGAGTTGGTCTTGGCGACATGTCATGTATTAGTTAGTTTGGACAGACGTGAAGCATCAATCCTAGGTCTCTTTTTTCTGTTTCCTAAGAAATACGGAAACCGACATGTTGTTCTTGAAGTAGTATGGACTCAATCTCACCATCCTCAGCTAGAACCCGCGTGTGTGTGCAGTTTGACCCCCCAGGCATGCATTTTCGGGGTGTATTAAACTAGCGAGGCGCGCCTCTATAGCCACCCATCTCACTGCCTCTTCTCTTCCCTCTCCTCACAAGGCTGTCCTCTGATGCACTACGCTTTCACCTCCATCACCATCTTCAATCACCCTTGAAAAATGGAGATGCAGACAGACAATCCCAGCCTGCCTTACACGGACCCAACAGCAGCTCCAAGTGCTGGTATCTCCTCAGAGTCTCTCGCCTTAAGCGGAGCCTCGGATGCAGGTGATGTATCGCGCGTCCGGGCCATTCTCTCCTCTCTCCCCGATGGGACCGCCCTTCCTGTTCCCCCAGCTCAGTTTTTAAGCCGTGCTCGGTTTCGATCTGCAAGAAACGACCTGAAGGATGCAAGCAGGGCCGGAGATGTTGAGCGTGTCCGTGGGGTGGTCCAGGCATGGAGGGCGGATCCGTCTTTGGAGAACCCGACAACCGAAGACATGGACATGCCGCTGATATTGGCGGCTCAGAACGCCAAGAGCGAAGTCGTTCGGTTTTTTCTTGACGAGGGGGTACCGGCTAGTCCAACGGCGACCAAGCTCGCCGCTAGAGAAGGGGATGGAGCTGTCGACGTTTTCCAGGCGTTCCTCGATCACGGCTGGGACGTCAACTCATTTGACCGTATTCCGGCCTTGCAGTATGGCTCTCCTGCTCCTCACTAGTACATATCGGTAGGCTGACATAGCCTTCAGTTCGGCTACTAAATCTCTCCCCTTGACAAAGTGGTTCCTGGAGCATGGGGCAGATCCTAACCTCATCAGCAAGGACGGCCATACGCCCCTGGACTTTGCCGTCACCCAATCAACACCCGACACGCCCTCCGTCATCGACCTTCTCCTCTCTTCAGGCGCCCTTGCAGCACACAGCAATGCGCTGCACAACGCGCTCATCACCATCCACACTGACACCGACTGCATTGCCATGATGGAGCTGCTCTTGGATAGGGGATTTGACGTCAACTCGTTGTCCTTTACGAACCGGCTCGAGTTCCAGAGCCGAAATCAGAGCACGGCGCTTCACTGGGCCGTGAGGAAACACAGCGCCAGGAGAGGCAAGAAGAACATGTTGGCCAGGGTGAGGTGGTTGCTGGACCACGGGGCGGATGTGGAGGTGAGGGACTCGAAGGGCAAGACTCCGGTCGAGGGGGCGAGTGATGAGGCTCTGATTGAGCTTTTGAGTGGCAGGAAGGATTCTGTCTCGTAGACTGTTGGAATTATTCACGTTGCTATAGATGCAGACCAATGTTGTTACAGCTCTGATATTAAAGATTACAATCGATCTACCCGTGGAAGAGTAGGCCTGATCCAATGTGCCCTATCTTATCGCTTGTCTTATCTACGAAAAAAGGTCAACCCCGCTATTATCACTAAATAATTTCCCGTGGCTATATCGTTGCTGATACGTGTGTGTCAGAAAGGAGGGCTATTGAGAACACCCCCTCACGCAATGGTACCCGGAAGCAAATTGCCAAGCCCGGTCATGGCGTCATTAGGGATACCATCACTGCGCTTGAACCTTCAAGATTTGATGCTTCTCTTTGCCTTACTCAGAATCGAGACAAAATGAGCCAGTATCTCCTCCATTTGGCAGTCATTCAAAGCAGCTCTTTGCACTGGGTGAAGGTGTCATGATAAGCCGCCTCCCACCGCAGCCACCTTCTCCGCATTAAGTGCGTGCTTCTTCTAGGGGGCATCCATAAACCCCGCCCTAACAAACTCATCATGCCAGCCGCAGGCACCGAGACCATGGCTAGAAAGCCAGACCAGTGGGAGTAGGTTAAGCTAGCGATACAGCTAACCTTGGCGCCCAAGGGCTCACCTCTCTATAATAGGTTACGCGGGCTAAACCAGGTATATCGCGGGTTTAAATAAAGGGACATGGGCTTAAAATACTAAGGGTTAATAGCTAGGTCTACTAACACTGGCTTCGCGCCGCTGCAAGCTGCCATGATGAAGATGGTGCGCACGGATCACAAGTATCATGTCAGACAGATCTTTTGATGGTTTGTAACCATGGCGGAAATACAAGGTCACAGATTGACATGCGGGTCTGTACGTAGTTGTATGCATGACAGGGGCCAACACAGCCTGTCCGTGGTGGTCCCTGGTGGGCTGAAGTCGGGGAGGTTCCGTCCTCCGCTAGCTGAGCGTTGATGGTGGCACTTAGCCCGGAGAGGCCGTGCACAAAGAAACGGAGTTACTCGATAAGTCCGGCGAGTCGGCGAGGCGCGGGAGAGTGGGCGGTAAGAGAGCTGGTTGGCGGGCGCTGAAGCATGGTGCCAGGTTCCAATGACGAATAAGGTAATCTACACAGCATGAGATTGGACTTTTCATGATCGGCTGCGGGATTGCCGGTACCAGGAGCTCTTCAGCGCTTCAGAGACCACTGAGGGTTGGTCAGCTGGTCCGGTGATTCGATTGCTTTCTTACTATACCGTTAGTGTCTTCTCACGAGGGAAATAAATAGGTGGAGGGCATGTAGTGAGCTTGACATCCATTCCATCTTCAAAACAGTAATCCAAGATGAAGGTAGCTATCGTTGGCGCATCCGGCGAGACAGGAGGCTCTATCGTGAAAGCCCTCCTGGAATCGTCCACACCAAAGTTTGTATGAGCCCCCCAGACCAATCACTGTGAGCAGTTTCTTGGTCGCTGCACAGTACTCACCATGGCGTAGGAAATCACGGCTCTGACACGCCCGGCATCTCTCAGCAAGCCTGAAAACCTCGAACTCGAGAAATGTGGAGTCAAGTTGGTGGCATGCGAGCTTGATGGCCCGGAGGATGCCCTGGTGAAGTCTCTATCTGGCCAGGATGTGGTCATCTCAGCTCTCGAGCCGGCTGCATTCGGAGCCCAGATCCCTCTTGCCAATGCTGCTAAAGCCGCCGGGGTCAAACGCTTCGTCCCTTGCGCCTTCGCGACTGTCGCCCCCCCGGGGGTGATGAAGCTTCGAGATGACGTGTGTCCTCCATCTTTGCCTGATTTACCGGAATGGAGTACTGATCCCAATGCAGAAAGAGGATGTCTTCAATCACGTCAAGAAGCTCTACCTTCCTTACACCATCATTGACGTGGGCTGGTGGTTTCAATTGGCAGTTCCGCGTCTTTCCTCTGGCAAGACGGACTACGCCATCGTCGTGCCTGAAAATACGGCTGCCGGAGACGGCAACGTCCCTTCAACGTTTACTGACATCAGGGACGTTGGCCCATACGTGGCCCGGATTATCAGCGACCCGAGAACATTGAACAAGATGGTCTTTGCGTACGACGAAGTCGCCACCACGAACCAAATCTATGAGTTGATGGAGAAGTTGAGTGGAGAGAAGATTGCCCGAAATTACGTACGTGGCCATCCCCCCCTTAGTCTAGGATTCCTCCAATGTAAACCATGGCTAACCACATTCATTCGTCGCAGTTATCTGCTGATGATATCGAGGCTGGTCTGGCACAGATCGAAGGCTCCGACAATCCCAACAAGCTCTGGATTCTGCAGTACCTCCGCTCTTGTGGAATCCGCGGCGACAACAATCCCGAATACGCGCGATACCTAGGGTATGTTGACGCCAGGGAGCTGTACCCAGACTTCAAGGGGAACACGTTGGAAAAGTACTTCCAAGAGGTTTTGGATGGCAAGGCAAAGGGTGTGTATAAGAAGAGAAAGGCTTAGGTCCCAACCCGGTCCTAAGCGGCTTGCTGGTAGCAGCTGAGCTCCTTGTCGTACCTTGCGGTACCGTTTGCTAGAGCAGTAAAAAACACAGATTCCAACTGCAATTAGAACCCGGGCTTTCCAGCCAGAGAAGGAGAGTCTTCGTACTCGTAGCAAAGAACGCCCTCGCCATCACCATTAATAGTATCCATAACTGCCTTGACCGGTACGTCGTCGTTCATGAAGCCCATCCAGAGAGGAGTATCGAGGGTAGTGGGCTCAACTTTGTCGCCACTGGGACCGAATCCATTGAGCGTCCTGGCGCCGCCAATGTCAGCGAGACGCGCCTGGTCCGCCTTCTGCCACAGCGACCACATGTAATCGAGTTGGGCATGGTGAACCCAGAACATGGGGTCGTTTGGAGATGAGTACAGGTCCATAAACTGTCCTGATGTGTCAGTGACTCTTTCTCCTTCCAATCGAGGTTTGAAAGCAACGGGTTGGGACTTACATCGCCACCAATGACCGAGTGGCCCAGAGTATGGGGGCCGACAAGTGCTCCCGTCTCGACCTTGTCCTCCTCTGGAATAAAATCGAGATCGTCGATGAAGGCCTGAAGCTGGACGAAGCTCCTTCTACTCATCATTGGCGGATAAATATCATCCCAACTGGAGCTAGTGTTGAAAAGGTCCTCACTGATCGCCCTTGTCAAGCACCGCGGGTTTTTGGCCAAAGATTCCAACGGCCCAATGTTCAAATAGGTGTCACCGATGAAGGGACCGTCTTCCACACAGTTGTTCGTTGCCGATCCATCGCCGCCAAATGATTGCAAGACAGGGGATTTAAACAGTGACCCGTTGGATGCAGGGTTGTCGAGGGTCCAGTCCCAGTACGGCTGTGCACCGGTGTAATTGCACTCCGCGCGCAGGACAGACTCGAAGGTCCAGATGGCATAGCGGTGCCATGGAAGGAAGACCCCAACGCCATGGACACCGTAGATTGTGACCTGAGGCTGAGTCCCGTTGTCTAAGAGTTCCATGGGTTAACTTTGAGGGCATAAAGAGACTCTGGTCGGCGCATGTGCAATACTCACTTGGAGGCTGGTCGATAAGTGACGGTGCATCCTGACCTCCTGCAGTGGTTCGTCAGCCAAACATAAAGCAGCGGAGAGATTTTAAAGACAGACCTCGAGTGGCGTTGATGTGCAAGGCCACAAAGTCATCGTAGCGAGTCTGGAGGGCATCAAAGACTGCTGTACCCTTGGAGGGGGCAGTCTTCAGACATTGTAGAGCGTCGATGTAGGCCGTTTGCTCAGGGGTGCTCAGCGTGCGCCAAGAAGGGAGTAAGTACTTTCGAATCTTCTGTAGCGTCTTCGGATGCTTACCACTCTTTTCTGATGCGGGGCTGGGAGCATTTTGCAGCGGGTTGTGCAGCTTGTGCAAAAGCGGCTAGCAGAGCGAGGTTCCGGATGGAAAGAAGCATGATTGAAAGAAGTATAAAAGGTAGAATATATGCACAATTGAGTGATCTAGGCAAGTTCCAGAAGCAGAGAATTGGGTCTGGTGTTAAAAACGGATGATGTAGAAGTCTCGTAGAAGGAAACCTGAAGCTATTATATCAGTTACCTCGAGGAATCTTGGAGTCCATGTAGATTCGCTTGACAATGCGATGGGGCTGTGTCATTTCCTGGTGGATTTACAGCTCGTATTCCCAGCATTGGCCCCATCAGATCCCGTCTGATGAAACCGTGGATCGAAACAACGCTACCTCTCTATCTGTCGTTCGCATGATGTTTTATCGAGGCGTATTGAGGCGGTGCCTGTTTCGAAGGTTAAAAGCTGGTGCCTAAATTACACGGATATTGGGCGATCCAAGCGTTGTTCAGGGGCATTGGCTGTGAATATCGGCGGATTATGATAAACACAGTCTCAAAGCAGTCTCGCGAGTCAGGGGTTGGGGCGAGATTATTAACTGGTCAGGATTACGTGCCTTTCATTTTCGACAAGGACGACCAGGCTCCTGTCTCAGTGACCTTCCAACTGGCGGCATACGATGTGATCATTTCGCCTGGACTACTGGTAGAGTAACCCCTCTTGTTATCAAGTAATGGGAGTCCACCATGGATCTCTAAGGTGTAGCCTTGTATGCGAGCGTGCGGTGCCTCGGCGATCGTCTAGGCGCCGCTGGTCAAGGATGCAACAAAATAGTTGGTACTAAGCAGCACCATCGGGCTGCCGCTCGACAGCTTCGTGCTGCTGCCTCCCTCCATCTACCATCAACAACGAGCATGGAGCCCACAAGCAATTCTTAATTAGGGATGTGAACCGCATCTTCACGGAGAGGGCTTTGTCGCAGGTCGAAGTCGTCGCTCACCTGCCGGGCTACGCAACGGCGTCGTAATGATCAGAAAGAACATTGCAATTGATGACGAAGAAAGAACTACGGATCGTACAAAAGTACTTCAGGTAACATTACATGCCCGGATGGCAAGAAAACCACACAAATGCTAGAATAAAGCTCCATGTCCTCCCTCAACCTCTCAGCCTTGCTTGGCGAGTTGCTGGCCACGTTCATAGATCTTCTTGACGATGCTCTTATCGTTAAATCCCACGGCGCCCTTGATGATCGAGTCAAAGGCATTCTGAGGCCCAATGGCACGGAGGAGCCAAATAATGAAGGCGTTAGTGCCTTTCCAGATGGAGCTGCTGCTGTTGTCCAAGACTTTAGGGATAACTTGCTTGGCGAAGGCATCGGGGGTCATGGAGACCTTGAAGTGGCGCGTAGTTCTCTCCTTGACCTTGTCTTCGACGTCTGCATAGACACTCTCTGGCCCAAAGTTGATGCCGTCGGTAGACATGAGGGCCGTGAGGACCTCGCCCATGAAGAGAGTCACAACCCGAACGCCTAGCGGGCTCAGTTCCAGCCTCAGGGTATCCGAGTATGAACACACGGCTGCCTTTGACGCGTTGTAGGCGGACGAGAAGGCGATGGGGACGTGGGCGATGACGGAGGACACGTTGACGATGGTTGGAGTGGCACTAGCTCCGGGGGCTGCAGCGATAAGGAGGGGCGCGAAGGCTGTCACGACGTCAAAGAGGCCAAAGACATTCGAATCGAACATCTTCCTGACCCGGGTAGGATCGGCCTCGATGGCTGGAGCCTCGTACACTGTGACTCTTGTTAGGTTTTCCCCTATTTCGCCATGTGATAGAAGTAGGCTGCCGGGAATGTAAAAAAGGGGAGGGGGACTACTCACTGACGCCGGCATTATTGTAGAGAATGTCGAGCTTGCCGGATGTTCGTTTTGTAATCTCTTCCTTGAGGGCAGCGATGCTATCCGGGACGGTGACGTCAAGCGTGAATGTTTCAATGCCCTTTTCAGTGAGATTGGTCAATGATTTGAGGGAGCGAGCAGTCGCAAAGACCCTCAAGCCCCTGCTTGCAAACTCCAGAGCAAGGGCGTTGCCTGCTCCACCTTGAGAGCATCTGGCCCAGAGAACGTACGTCAGCAAGGGGGCCAATCCACATGCGAGACGCCCTTAAAGCGATGGAACAGATCAGGCTTCGCCGTCACGTACCCTGTAATGAGAACGGAGCGTTTGGGAGATGGAGACATGGCTGCTAGTTCTGGTCGGGTGGAGAACAGTTGCGGGTTGTTTGGCACTTAGTAGTTGGCACAATGAAGATCGGAGAGCGGTGATAATTGTGGCATCATTACAATGTCGATGCCATGTTATATACAGCAGATGACTCGACCAAGTCCCATGTTGCAGGCGACGAATACGTGCACAGCTGGCTGTGTGAATAAGGTTTACGTACTACATGCATCCTTAACGCCGCCTCCTCGTCCGCGAACTCGTCCGCGAACTCGCCCGAGCTGAAGCGCCCCATACCCTAACTACCTAGCTTACTGACATGCGGAGGGACTGTTTGCAACTCCCGGCCGCTCGGGCCTGCTGACAACATACCCGCGCGCGCGGGAATTCATACATCATGCGACGGCGGGCATCCCACCCTCAACGGGGATGTCTAATGCTTCCGGACATCATGGCGGTGTACGCTTAGCAAGCACGGCGAGAATCTTGCCGCCTACCTGGCATGGCTACGGGAGGGGCTCAGATGCCTGGTTGGGGGGACATAAATCGTCCTGCTGCTTCGAGGCTTCCTCAGTGTTGGACCACACGTTCTGCTCTTCACATTCCCGCCCGCCCTAGCAGAACTTATTTCGTACTCGTCCCCACGTTGTCAACATACAAAGAATCCAAGCGAGAGCTCTAACAATGGCCGGCAAGAAGATCATCACTGTGTTTGGAGCCACGGGCCAGCAGGGCGGCTCAGTTGTCACCACCTTCTTGAACGACGCTAAGCTTTCAAGAGAGTGGTCAGTTCGCGCTGTGACGCGAGATGTCAACAAGGAGTCTGCCAAGAAGCTCGCCGCCCTTGGTGCCGAGGTTGTCCAGGTATGTCAATTCTTCCAAGTCAGAAAAGTATGAGACTGAATACTGTTGACTAGGCCGACCTTTCGGACAGTCAGACATTGGACAAGGCCGTTTCAGGCGCCGAGGCCGTCTTTGCCGTCACGAATTACTGGGAGGCGATGGACGCCGAACTTGAAGTCAGACAGGGGAAAGCCATTGTTGATGCCGCAAAGAACGCTGGCACCAAGTTTTTCATTTGGAGCTCGCTCTACGACGTCAAGAAACGTAGGTCCAATGTCACACCCGGGCACATGAAGTTTGTCGTGAAGTGCACTCCCCAAATAGCTAACACGGCCGTATGCAGTGACGCATGGCAAGCTTCCCCATGTCTACCACTTCGACGGCAAGGCCGCTGTTGAGGAGTATGCCCGTTCTTTGGACATTCCGGCGGCCTTCTTCATGCCGGGCTTCTACATGTCCAACCTCCCTGGCCAATGGTTCCGCGCTGACCCTCCCGAAAACACCTGGACTCTGGCGCTGCCGATGCCCGACAGTGCGCCCATCCCCGTCTTCGACATCGCTGACACGGGCAAGGTGGTCAAGTCTATTGTCCTCAACAAGGAAAAGGTTCTCGGCAGGAGAGTCCTGGCGGCTTACAAGTACATGACGCCAAAGGAGCTCCTCGAAGAGTTCAGGGCTGTGTACCCTGAGGCCGGGAAGGACGCCAGGTTCTTTTCCGTTCCCCACTCCGACTACCTCGAGGGGCTCAAGGGGATGGGCATGCCTGACTTTGCAGCCGAGGAATTACTCGAGAACATGCGTCTCATGGACGAAGGCGGGTACTACGGCGGTGCATCCTTGGATGACTCGCACGCTCTACTTCTAGATTCGTTAACCAGCTGGAAGGAGTTCATTGGCAAGTCGGCCGCTCTCAAGGACCTGAAGTAGCATGTTGGACAGGGCTGGTGCTTCATGCATTCTCTTTTCACAGCCTCTTTGTGTGTCCTTCACTCCAGTTAGCAACCAATTGAATTAAATCCCGCTTTCTGTAGCAAACCTCGTCCACACCAAAAAAAGGGGGATCAGCCCAGGACTCCAGACTCGGTCCCTCAATGGCGTAATTTCGAGTCGACACGAACTAAGACCACTAAATGTCTTGCCCTTTTCTGCCTCTTGATTCCGCTTCCCCGATAAAGTCTGGGGTCCGGAAGAGGCTTGTCTGTATTCGAACAAGGATGTGAACACAAGCCAGTCTAGTTGTCACTGCTGAGCCTTCGTCTGGAGACCTGGTTCGCCGGGGAGACGTGCCCTTCCAGCCATCCTGGCGTCCGTTTATTCCGGCTTGACACACAAGGCATTGACGATCCATCCTTTTGTGTTGACGTTTTGAGGCGTGTGTCACGAACGCAGACTGCAGGAGAAAAATACGTCATATCAACTGGGGTCTGGAAATATCCTTCACTTTCACAAACTGAGGATGGCATGTTTGGTCATTCCTTTTATCTCTATGGTACTAGCTCCAACTCACTCTGGCAGACATTTACAAACAGGACCTTGCATGGCGCAAGGCGCAGCGAAGACAAAACCTCTAGGTCTCGATGGGCATGCCCTCGGGGTATCTTCCGCCTGCCACTGTGAACCTGGACAGCGTCGCGTCAAGCGCGTCCAACTCCTCGTTGGTGAGTTCAGTCTGCTTGGCATTCTCGCTCACCTTGGCAACAGTCGTCCCTCCCGGAATTGGGATGATGGTTGGCATGCCAGGGCGACGCTGGAGAGACGTGACCCATCCTAGCGCGAGCTGGGCGGGCGTGCAGTTGCGCTTCGCCGCCATCTCCTCAACCTGCTTGACCAGCTGGAGATTGATCTCAAAGTTACCCGGCTGGAAGCGGGGTAGGTGGCGGCGCCCGTCGGCTTCGGGGATATCATCAAGGCTCTTGATCTGGCCTGTGAGCAGGCCCCTGCCGAGGGGGGAGTAGGCAATCAAGGGTATCCCGTATGTGGCACACGCCGCAGCCACGCCGTTGTGGAGGACGTCGGTAGAGAAAAGGCTCAGCTCGGCCTCGACCCCAACAATCTTTGTAATCTTGACGGCTTCGTGGATGGTGGCGGCCGAGACCTCGGAGAGGCAGATGCCGCCGAGTTTCCCGGTCTGGATGTACTCCTTCTCGATGACGCCAAAGGTCGTCTCGAGGGGCACCCTTCGGTCACGGCGGGCGGACTCAAAGATATCAAGTTTCTTTTTGCCGCCAAGCTGGGCGAGGGTGGAGTCGAGGGAGTGGCGGATGGCCTCAGGGGAGCCGTCCGGCAGCAAATCAGGGCCAAGGCCTCCCTTGATGCTTATAACGATCTTATCAGCATCCTCAGGGTACTTGTCGAAGTACGCCGCCAGAAGGGTCACGCTGTTGTTATCCGGGGTGCCGTAGAAGTCGCCTCCGTTCCAAAAGGTCATATTGCCGTTGATGGCAGCTTTCAAGGCCTCGAAGGCTTGCTCGTGGGCGATGGGATCTTTGCGCCAGGTGAGGTTCATGAGGCCATAGCCTCGGGGGCCTACTTGGCGTCCAGCAAGCTCAGGCATGATGGGATGCGATGTGGAGAGAGGGGGGGAGAGAAGCGAGTGACTGCTTCCTGGAATTGGGTGTGTCTCAGTGGCTCGTTTGACTTGTATCGAGCTCCCGTTGTTAAGAGAGTCGCTGTGTGTTCAAGAAAAATGATCAAAACGGAAGCGTGTTTAGTGTTTTTTATCCCTTCCTTTATACTGGCATCCCATCGCGGTCGACTTTTACTATACAGCGCTAGTCTTTACCTTGAACTATGGGCAGTTGGGAGCGGCGGCGGATGGGATAGATTGGTAATACGGAGATATCGGCCCTTACGGATGGAATGAGCAACTATCTATCAAGTGTCCTGCAAGCAAACATTTGACGACACATCTGCCTACCATTACCGAGGCATCAGTCGAGGCCCCGAGCGTAGTGGGTGAAGGAGGGTTTACACCACAACCCGTGCCCCTGTTACTCATGCAACCATGCTCTCCTTCTGACCCACCTTTGTGGGGCAGTGACAGCTTAAGGGAATACGCGTATGCATCCAGGCAGCCTATCTAGGCAAAAGAGCACTACAGGGGAAAGGAGACCCCCCTGCTGCACGGCTGCCCTTCCGGTGTACGGTCGGCTCCGGTTCCGATATTTTCACCAACGGCATGAACAAGCATGAACTACCACTTTCGATACAGTAGAGAAAACTAGAATACTATAGTCCAACCGTATAGTGAAGTGAGGAGAAACACTCCATTCAGGCAACAGGAAGGGTCGAGAAAGGGGGACATGGAGGAGAGCGAGACGAGCACCTCCAGCCGTTAGTTGATGACCTTCAGCCACGTAGCTGGGCCTCTTGCAAAATGTCGCCAGACTCAACGCTCTCAGTGTTAAGAAATAAGCTGGAGTGTCATGTTGGCATCATGTAAGTCTTCAGTACATCCCGTTCGCCACGGATCGCTGAAGAAAAGGGTTTTCAAGATGGAGTTTGTGGAGCTGAAAATGACATTATCTGTAGATTGTCTTGATATGTGCTGGCGATAGCCATTGAGAAAGTACCGTGTTGATATTGAAGATTTTGGAAACGGCTGGTGGACTTTGGGGAGATTCATATCATGGTGATGAGGCGACTGTCTAGTTGACCTATTATACAACAGGTGATTGACCTTCAAGATCTGTTGTTTGAACATGTCAAGCTTTCCGGGCTACGAATTCCAGCCCGACTGTGAGAAGAGAAATCGGCGGACCAATTCTCGGTGATGTTTGCTAACCATGTGAGCTAAAGATGCCATACGGCCGCGGCTCGCCGGACAAGCTGTGTCGAACCTCACTCATCCTTCGCTGACAAAGAAGAGAATGGGATATTCGGCTCATCCCACTCGGGCATCACTGCCTTGGTGTGAAATCCACCTACATCCCGGCTTCCCCTTGAAGCGCATGATTTGAGGCACGTACGTACGCCTGTTGTGTCAGCACACCAGCTTCATTGACAGATTGAACAAGGTAAGCAACTCCATGTCTTGATTCAATGCTGTTGCCAATCTGAGTGGCTTCATTAGGAAAAAGGTCAGTCGTGATAAAAGCTTAAAATATGGAAACTCACCACATGGCTCCCTCAGCTTCTCAGTTAGTTCGCCTTGGGGCTTGAACCAAGGGGTGATTTAGTTACTTTAGTGCTATGCAACGGAGATAGGCTATTTCTATTCTTAATAAATCCGATCCCTGTACGCCGCATTTGGTGCGGCGGACTGCGGCATACTGCGGCAAAACCAACTTCGGCCGAATATCCTACCTCTACTCTCCGCCACTCGGTCATTGCTGGTGATGGGCGTCTTGTTGCAGCGGTACGTGGCTTCTGCTTCAATAGTATCGCCACGGAATCGAACAATTGCTTACAAACTTTAAACAAATCCCACTTGTACGGATATATTTCAAAGCAATACCGAACCCTCCGGCGGACTTGTTTAAGAGACTCATGTATAAAAGTCCATGTACTCTTTCATCCGTACCGAACAACCATCCTCTCCCATCTTTGTAGATTTCGAACTCCATCTCCTAGTACCTCCAAAATGTCGCAACTCAAATACACCCATCCAGACCAGAAGGTTCAGGACTACATCACCAAGCGCCAACAAAGCTTCACCGACGGCTTCAACAATGCCTCCGTCCCAGCACTCATGGCAAATTTCGCCGAAGAGGTTGAGTTCAACGACTATGGTACCTCCCCCTTTTCACTTCCCCTCCAAATCCATGTTAACACCTCCAGCCACTGGCGTGCTCAACCTAAACCGGGCCTCCCTTGAAAAATACTACGCCGAGATGGTGGCCACCTTCCGAGACATCAACATCCGCACCAAGTCCATCAGCGGAAGCGAGCACTTTACTACCTGGGAATGGGATCTCACGATGTATGAGTTGCCTTCCAAGGATTCGGACTCCAAGGGTAAGAATACTGCTGGGAAGGAATTGAATATGGTGGGTGTTAGTTTGATGTGGTGGAATGCGGAGGGGAAGATAATTAAGAACCACGATTATGGGAAAGAGGTGCCGAATGCAGAGTAAGATCGGCTTTGTATTGCGTGCCTAATAGCTCAACATAGAAGCACCGGGGAATATATAGCCCCACGAAGTTAATTACATCTTGTTCCGCCGTGTAGAAATCATGGAGCGTAGAAAGATTGACCCCTTACACATCAACTACACCCTCGGGCTCCATCAATACCAGTCCCAGCTGGTCCAGATACGTATCGGGCCTGTTCCCGAGGACCTTGAATTGATTCTCCTGCTTCTGCGTCTTGACATCAACGTAGAGCCTCGTTATCCTGCACAAGGCCTCACACAACCACCATAGCTTCTGAACGATCTCAGAAGACTCAGTACAGCCTTCCAGCGGTGCACCAAACGCTTTGAGAAACTGGAGGTTCTTGACCGAGAGGGCCTCGATGACGTAGCTGAAAATGATGAAAATGGGGGTAAGGTGGATGGGTGCCAAGTTCACATAGAAACTGTTAGCCGCAAGGGATAACATATCCGATACAACTGGTGCTAGATATACTAATGAATTTATATTAACCTGGCTGAGATGTCGCTGTTGATGGTTGCCATGCACTCCAAATGCCGCTGCATAGCGCTCCACACTGCTCCCACATACTCGTCGAAGAACCTGCTCGTTGATCCCAGAGGCGGAGGGGTCGCCCGGTAAACGAGCGTCTTGGTCGACAGGAGCCGAACCTCCTCTCCCTTTATGTACATTGGTATCAGAGATGATGCCGCCGTCCCCTCAAACGAGGTAGTCCTTACCGCTCAATGATGTCCAGCCATCCGCTCTCGCCGGCGGCACTCGGCTCCCAACACACGAGCTCGCTCAGCCAACTGGGACTCTGGCAGTGCAAGGACAGTTGGGCAGTATCTTCTAGCCGCCATTAGCTACATGTTGTCTTGCCGTGGGCCAGGTAAGACGGACAATCTCTCATAGGCCAGGCCTTGTACTGCTGCCATCTTTAGTCACATCAGAGCTACACCAGGCATCTGGAGACCCATCTCCCTCAAAGCTAAACGCGCGAGGGATGCTCATGTTATAGTCCTAGATCATGGGAGAGCGATGAAGCCGTAGTGCGAGTGCTCTGTCGTTTATATACGTCTGCCAGAACAAGGCCTATTTGAGCGTTGCTGCCGGGGTCTCGGGGGCCGACTTGATGGTGGTGGCCGTGGAGTTGAGAAACCAGGCGACCGTTGGCCTCGACACGTGAACAGCATACAGAGTGGTGACAATAGACCATTGGACCAAATACCTAAAAGTAGGAGGCCCCCGTACTTACCAGTACAGGAACAAATAGTAGAAATTGCTTGGCCACAAGAGTCTATTTCAGTCAGCGGGCTACGGCCAGTTCGATAGTAGGGGAGCTTCACATTGGCTCACACCTAGCAAGAGAGCCTGAACAGTCTCAGTCTTGAGAGACACAAAAGCTGACGCATTGGCGAGCGATGTCTCGAGATTGATGCGGCAGATGTGCATGTGTGACGCGAGCTTCTCCTCGGTGGCCTTGGCTGAGGCGAGTATGTGCTGCTCCAGGAATAGGTAGTATAGACTGGCGGTAACACATGTGTATGTCGTACCGAATACATCTTGGGCAGAAAAATAGACTGTCTGGCAGAGTTTCGTAGTGTCGTGGATCCCCACGTAGGAGGATATGATGGTGAGAAGGCCCGGGGTGAAGCCTGGCTTTCTTGTCAGCGACCACGCCCGAGGATATATATATATTAAGGAGATATAGCATGATTCCAACATGCCTTGGACGTATTTAAGGAGCCCAACGACAACGTTTACAGGTGGCAGGGGCAATTGTCCGATATGACCCGCGGGCAAGCGCTTCTACAGGGGAAAAACAGGTCTACTACTAACGGACTAGCAATGCTACGATTCCACGAGCAGCCTTATATTCAAAAATGCATCCCGTAGCTTGATATTTGCAATGTCGATCGTGATGCTGCTGATAGCGTGCTCAAGGTCCTCGCTGGCGCCGGTGGCCTAGTCAACAATGACAGAGTCGCGGCCGAATGCCAACTCATCGTTTTCAGGATCCTCATCGTCGACGGCCGAGGCGGCAAAGGTGATTGGAACGCCAAAGGCCAGATCCCCAGTAGCAAGTAGCTGCTGAGAAGTGGTGTGCTGCAACGGGCTGCTGCTGTTAGGAGCCGAAGCGGAGTTCGAGACTCGACAATTCGCCGTCCGATTTAGTCGGTCTTGAGCTTGCTGTAGATAGCAGATATTAATAAAGGGGTCTGGTCCACTACCGTCCACAGCCGAGCGGCCATGGCGTATTCTAGGAGGAGGATGCAAGGTGAAAAAGACAAGTTGGCTGGCTGGCTGGCTGGCTTACTATTACGTCGAGATAACGACTCTCTGTCGAGCTTTTCTAGGCTACAGCTCGAGTGTATGATGGGTTGGCAACGCGGCAGTTTGAACAGGGTGTTTCTTTATCGTATCGAACTTATACAGGCGGCTCGATATTGGCTAACGCTTCTTCTCGATTCCTTGCGGCGTCTTGGACATCCTTTTGCGGGGGGCAAGACAAGTATCAACTCACCTTGCGCATACGGCATGGAGTCCACTACAAACAATAGTGGAAGATGCCAGCCATTCTATTTTCCCAAAAAAGACAGAGACAGTGGGGGGGATCAAGCAGGGGTAGCACTTTTAGATATCCTGATGCAAGTGCAACCAGACCTGATAACCCGTCCAACGAGAGCCGCACGACTGGGCAGAAAGTGTTGAAGTATTCTCCCAAATACACATCAACTTACAGTTTTCTGCCTCGAATCATTGGCGCCAATGGCTTCCCTGTCGGCTTCGTACTTGGGGCTGATGTCCTGCTAACCCATGGAGTTGTTGAGCGTTCATCAAGTCCTCTAAGCGTGACTACCAACGCCGGGAGGTTCAAGGGGGGAAGGTCACCGGGGCGATGGGGAGAAGAATAAAAGAACGTGAAGAGAAGAGCTAGACTTAAAGTAAGCAATAAAGAATAACGGCTATGTAGTTTCTCGGCGATACGGTCACAGTATAGTAGCGCTACTGACGGTTTATGCTAACTACCAGCAACCTGGGAATTAACAAATAAAGAGATAGCTGAGATGAATCAAGTATAGAGTTAACAAGAGTGTCTTTAGTAGCGAGGTGTGTGCAGCTATGATGATTTTCTATAGGGTAGATCTTTAATATCCTTTGCGTGCGTGATAATCAACATAGTATATTGACAGAAAGCATAAATCATGATCCGACACCTCAAGAAATTGTCAGAATAAACAGGTGTCTCTAATGTCGAAGCCTATGGAGCTGTGGTTGATTAAAGGAGAATCAGTCGATGTAGATCTGAGGAGGTTCCTCGGTTACAGGATGATCAAAATAGCCTCATTCAACAAAGTTAAGATTCTTATGCTAGATATGACGTCGTTATCGGTATTAAAAAGATGTGGCTCAATTAAGGCTGTGGAGCTGCAGTCGATTCATGCAAGATAAGTCGAGGTAGATCTCGAGAGGCTCCCCGCTTGCATGACGATCAAAATAGAACCTCTTCAGAAAATCTTTGCAGAAAGAAGAAAGTCCCATACCAAAGCTTACGCCATTACCAGTAAGAAGAGCACACTGTATTGGCCGTCCATTAAAAGTACGCGTGTCCATACGTGGCTTTGACCAACGTCTATACTGCTCAGCCTTCACCTCGTCGGTGAATCTCTCAAGGTTATTATCTACACCGGACGATGAAAAAAAGGAGCTTCCAGGGTAGGATCCCCCCTTGGACGAATTACCAGACAGGAATGAAGAAGTGGACTGAAGATTATACCAGGGGCTTTATCTATGCTAATTAAATCTCGACAGATCAAGATGACGAGCTTGATTATCAAGGTCCACATTCTTTTAAATTTCTTCACTTTGGGCGTCGATGAGAAAAAGCATCGCGATTCAGGCATTAGAAAAGGATCAGTGCACATACATGGTCCTTGATTTTATGCGGCGGTCGTTGCCGGGGCTTCAAGACGAAACTGGCGATTGCTGTATCAAGGGGATCCACAGAATTACTCGGCATTTTAGTTAATTTCGACAAAGGAAGAAAAGAGGTTGGAATCCTTGTTGTTAGGCGGGAGACCATGTCCCGTTGGGCGGCGAAGCGGAATCGCCGCCGATGCTGGGAAGTATCCACCTTTTCCACCTTTTTTTTTTTACACCTTCGGTGAAAAGTCTGTTTTGACCGAGAGTCGCGGTGAAGATAATGATGACGACCTCTTTTTTTTTAAGAATATACGTAGCATGGTAAGAAGATGATGATGCAGTAGCAAATCTTCATGCCACGTGATGAACCTTGTCTGTTCATAAACAGCAACTGCCAACGCATCAGGTAAAATACGACAGAGGCCTCACGCAAAAAGAGACGCGCGCCTTATCAACAGCTTCGAGCACAGCCTTTGTGGCGAACCCTCCTTTGAGGCTCGGTCTTATCTTGCCCCCCCTGGTTGGACCGACCACTTGGGACCGGGCCCGGCGGCCCGGAACACAGTCCCGCGCAGCCACTCCATCACGTTGATGGCTACGGCATTGCCTGTTCAGTAGGGTGATGCTCACCCATCCAAATCCCGGACCCGAAAACGGGTGGGGGCACTCTGGGCAGGGGTT